>JAQGBY010002451.1:0-23042 GCA_034698785.1 Mycogona germanica
TTTATTTAACTACAATCAAACTTATTTAACTTACTTTATTTAACTACAATCAAACTTATTTGACTTACTTTATTTAACTATTTATTTAAGGATTACTGAGGACGGCACAGCCACTTTCCCACATATGACGGTTATCACAATTGACAAGTATTGCGCGTAATGTAATTCCCTATTGCCTACAGTCGTTTCGAGACCTCTTTTTCGCGTCATAGGTGGTGACGTCACTGTCTCTCGTTCGCGCCAGTGAATTCCGAATTTCTCTCCCCCGAACTATTCCGCAGGCTTCGGCCGGGAATTGAACCCGCGATCATGGCACATGCCTAACGCCTGTCCATGTGACAGTATTATGCGAGCTTGTGAGTATTATGACACGAGGTCCGAGGAGGACATAAACAATCTGAGGCATTCACGACCATATGCAAACAGCCATCAAAAATTATTACCGGTTTTCGGCTTTGTTTATGAGACCGTGACAATAAATTTGGATCTCCCCCCGTCGCAGTTGCTGCAAGTTACTGCGACCAGTTACTTAATATACGTTCGTTCAGAGCTCGTAACCGGGCACTGTTCAACATTTTTCATCGTTTCGACAGTTGTAATGGTTTTTCTTAGAAATATCAAATGTTCGCAGCAGATTTTTTTTAAATCTCAAATTTTGGCAAACCGTAAATGGAAATCGTATTGTTTATGTCGAATATTGCGTCTCATAAAACTTTTTACAGTTTGAGTTATGTATTTTCTATGCTTTGTATGCGGGTGCTCCCAATTCGTCACGACGAAAGAAATTTATTGCCGCCATCGGGGATTGAACCAGGGATTGAACCAGCTCGTCCAGGATGGCTGCGATAACCTTTCGTCACTCCGTCCGCTGATAACACAGAGTGCTATTGCGTCGTAAAATTGTTTGTTTTTTATGGTTTTGCACGAAAAGAATATGTCTGAAGTTAGGGATGTTAGACACCAATGCGATGTAGGCGTTATTCCAACGCCTAAGTCTGTCGCATATAGTCGTAAAAAGTGCACTGTGCCATTGAACATCGCGAAGCTAAACACTCATCCAGGAGCAAAATTCACATTATCGAAAATAAATCATTAATAATTGACTCACGAAAGCGAAAAGAGAGCACTCGCTTCGGTAATAAAATCCAAGTGAAGTACTTCGCAGACAAACGCCACAAGATTAGACTAAGCTTAGAAAATATGCTCAACATCTGAGATAATGGGTTCAAATGGGAAGAATGCAATTTGACACTGAACTAGAAAGTTGGGTCAAAGTATTTTGCAGCTGCAGACCTTTTTCCCTAACAGCAAGCTTTGATATTTCAAACACACACACACCTTATTCAATTAAATAAAATTCATTATCTATATTATAATACTGATCATCGTTTTAATTCTTTTATTAGTTTATCCGCTTTGGCGACTTATCGAAATTAAATGAAATTTGAGCTGTAAATGGTCCCGATAAAATGGAGTCGACTGCAAGTTATTTCAGATCTTGATGTTGCGTATTTCTCGAGATATCAGCATTGCCATTTTTTTTTAAATTCCAAGATGGCGTCTACACTCGAACAAAATGGCGATGTCGCTCTCACGTGCGCCAATCACGTGCTACCAGTGATGCCAGCGACATTTGCCACACTAGCTCCAGAATTTCTCGTTACTATTCAATTAATACCTCTAAGTATTATTTCACAATACAGGATGAAAATATACATTTTTGTTATGAAGAGATCAGATATTTAAATTATCACATATTTGGAAACCCAAATTTTAAAAAATCACGTGATGCGGAGCCGTTGCCATGACGTCATAGCAAGTGACTAATCTACAACTACAGTAATTTAACGTATCTCATGATTACACTCAAAACAGCTTTCAATGTTGGGGACAGCCATGGGCATTTCTCTAGTACTTAAATAAAATGAAAGTGAACGTTTGCGGTTTCATTTGATTCGAATGTTTAAAATGTGTTTCACAGAAATGGATAGTTACATTTAATTTTCACATGGACTCTTTTATGGGTCCATATCTATTATTTCGTTTGATATCGTACATTATTGTTTACGACTTCGGTTCGTTCAATTCGATTTTATGCTTTCGAAAAGAAGAAGAAAAAATAGAATGGTTGTACGAGAGAATGTCCTTTCTCATGCAGTGTGACTCAGATAGATCTATTTGACAATTCCGTTCGAGTAACAAACGATTTGTAAGTTAGGTGGGTGGGTTTAAGGGGGGTAAAGGGGGAGGGAAGTAACCCAATACGCCAACCAATTGAAACTGGCTATAAGCATAAAACGAAATTGAAAAATATACTGCAATCGGCAACCACCTCGATCGTTTTAGTGACTAGCTTCGGTCGCGTTGACATATCCAGTGTCGGACCTCAGGACTTTTTAATGTAAGCGGTTTTGAAGCCCTGCCGACACCTGTCAACTAAAATTGAATTTCAGCTTTCCAAAAATGTGAAAAACATCTCAAAATGCAATTTAGTGATCGAGTGATATTTACGCTCTTTGACGTACATTTTTGTCGCTTGTCGAATTTTCGGCAAGCAACAAAAATATTGTAAATGCATTATTTATTTTTCATTCCAACTGGAATGAATTTCACTTCTGGAGATTCTGCGGATTTTTCGTCATTACTCTGGGATCGAATAAACAATCTCCGGGAATCGAACCCAAAACCGTCGCATCACAAACAAATCTAACAACTGAGCCACGAATGATTATGCGCATTGATAAATTTTGATCAAATCTTTCTGACAGTTTTTTTTAGCAAAATGTTTCCAATTTTTTCAGACTCAATCTAATTTGTGTTCACGTATCCACCAAAAGCGATTGAAGCGTGGCAATTGATCGCAGATATAGAAACGAGTTTTGCAGTATTTTTTTTCAATGTGCCTGTACATACTCGTAATACCGAAGAATAATATTCGGCTTTTTAGCTATCTATCTATATTTATTTATGTATGGATGCCGCCTGCACGGTTCCGGCAAAAAAATATCCGCTTCCTCTTTTTCTCACATTCGGCAAAGTTCAATCAACTGCCAGACGTCTATCGGAGAAGAAAAAATAACATGTCTGCCCGACATATCGGGGGATGACTGCAGGATATGGAAATTAGTAGGGATTGGCTTTTACCTATCTGGGTTGAATATCATATAACGCGAGGGCAATATGCAAAATCCATGCGCCTCTCCCAAATAAACGATATAAGGGTGACTCACTAACCAAGTGAAGTTAGTGAGTCACCCTTATTGAAGAAAGATTTTACATTTTTTGGAAATATGGAACTCAGGTATTCCTTAGGAAACTTACGAAACAGAAGAGACACATATCATTTACACCGATAACGCACAATTTTGATTGTGTCTGGTAATTTTAATTGTAAAGCTTCCAATCTAATTTCAAAAAATGTTGTTGACTCTGAGAATATTAATAGTAAATGGACTATTGGAAAATATGTCTCTTAATGTCTATTTACTATTAATATTAACAGTCAACAAATTATTTAAGTATATTGAAATAGATATTTTGGATGTTGATTAAAAATTAAAATTTGTATTTGAAATAAATAATGTTAAAAGATTAATTAATTGTTTCATATTATGGTATTTGTGAAATTGTAAATGCGAATGTAAATGTCCAGGATAATAAGGCATGCAAATCAAAAACTAATCAACTAATTGCTCCACTCCTGGACCCACTACATGAAGAGAAATAATTAAGTGTCCATTTCGAAAATTGGAGCGAATTAATGAGACGTAATACCTCAGCAGGTTTCGTCATACTAATTTCATTTCTGTTTATCCTGGACCTGTCCGAGCTCTGACGTCAGAGAAGAGGAACGTGGCGGGATAACTAGGGATTCGGATGTTCTTGAAATTTGCATATTTTTTAGATATCGCTTTTAACGCAGACGTTTATTACGTTTCATGAAACGATTTTAAATGCGGACAGTAATTTATATTCTATATAATTTTTAATATATCTCAATTTCTGCATATTTATCTGATATATATGATCTAGCTAATATTATATGTACTTGTTTTGAGTATTTTGGAAATTTTTTCGTTTATCTGTTTGTTGGTCATTCACATATGCAGAGCAAAATGGCAAATAAAGCAGCATCAGATAAAATTTCCTTTCAGTGAGTATGTGTCATACAAATTACAATAACATATCTGAAAGCGAGAGTACTAAAATCAAGTTAAATAATTATTAAAAAAATTATAATTAACCCCCCTTTCAAATTTTTTTAAAATACCATACGAGTCCTCTATGTATTAGCGGCATCTACAAATGTTTGTGATTCTCCGGAAAAATAATCAAATATTAATTGTGGCAAAATGATATTGAATCGTATTCCAAAAAAAAGTACGAAAAATTACGATATACAAATCATGAGCAACATTATTTTAGTTTAAAGTTATTTTAGTTAATTGATACGCAAGCCTCAAACATGTACAACTACAGAGTACTACTCATAAAATTGAACAGATCCAAATTCGATCTGGATTTTCCCCCTTCTTTTATTTACATGACACGCAAGCTACAACTTGTATGGATTATGCGGGTCCGACAAAAAACTGGTTAAATCGTAAAGTACTGACTAAAAATGAAGACAGGCGACCGAGCCCTCATGTTCTCGGAGACGTCGTAATCAATGAATTCATTCTCAGCACATGCATCAATAGAATTCGTCATTCACAAACAGCCGCTCTCGCCACATTCATGCTCGTTCTGTTGCGGCTTCAAAGGCTATTTTCATGGACAGATTGATTTATAGTTGAAGCAAAAACTGCAATTTTCGACTTGCATGCAGGTAGACTATCGAATATGTCAGCAATATTGCAGATTCGATAAACGAATGGGTTAGTAGGCAGTATCGAGAGGGGCATTCATCTCACTGTGTTTCAATGCACCTACCTCATTTTTCCCCAATATTTCTCTAAATACAGTAACAGTGATAATCCACTCGCGTTTAATTTATTATCTACTATCAAATCGAAATTGTAAGAATTAAATATGATAAATTGTCATGAGTAGATGATCTAGGCATACATGAGAGCGCCACTCACGCAGCTGCAAACTTCTGTTAAAAGCTTGTAAAATGGGAGAGAAGCGCTACTTGCAACTAATAGAAGCCGAAAAAGAGAGTGGAAAAATTCTGGCAAATACCCTTAGTAATCCATCACCCGTTCACCATTGAAGCTGCCAAAATATCGACTTTTGCAGTGGGCAAACATAGGACTTAGTTTCTGGAGATCGTCGTGAAAAATGCAATCTCTAATATCGTTGTTTTGCTGAACATAACTGATTGTTCTACCATCACATTGGCAGTTGACGCTCTCCGTTTTTTGCATTTTTGGCTATTTTGTATTGAGGTTAGTATAGGATTTGTTCAGGATGAACAAATAGAAAGAAAGTAGACTAAGAAATACGGATTATCAGTGATTCCTATGCCCACAGAGGTCACACAGTAAATGGAGAGAGTTCAACGACAACTCCTGAAGCAATATTGACTTGTATAGAAAAATATTGGCATCAGACAAAAATCGTAAGTGCAGGCAACCCTGTGACAAGAACAATTACAAATTCAAATAAAAATAGTATATTTTTGATTTGCATTTACCTGTTGGTCCGACGTGGCTCGGCTTGGCCACCAGATGGCGTTCGTTGTAAACTGGGGTGGTCACAGATTGGCTAGTCCAATTGCTCATCCCCACATCCTAAGTCCATCTGGGCGCAAGTAGGATCGCCACAGCGGAAAAATCGAAAACAAGAGAAAGAGCGATGAAACGACGATCACAACTCCTAACGAGCAAATTGGAGAAGAAAAAAATTACGGAACCGTCGCAAAAATTCAAAAAACCGTCTTCGCCAATCGAACAAAAAAAAGAGCCGGCAAAAAGAAAAAACAGAACGACGATCGACTCAAATTTTCGATTCCAAAACGTTTCGGTCACCAAATATATTTGACTAATGTTCGATTCGGTCTAGGGTGAAACCGGAAGTTATCGAAGCGCCCCGCCGAGTCGACATCTATCGGGTGGCGCGACAATCGACGCCGGAGGTGGACCTGGAATGTTGATAACCGGTGGAGCGAACATATTCCTTCGTAATTTTCTTTTTCTATTGTTTGTTAAACTTGTCAAACGTCTTTTTATCGATATTTATTTTTCTAGAAGCACTTTTGTTCTACGGATTCCATCCAATGTCTGTCTCTCTGTTCGTCGGATTTGTTGCAGCTCGTGAGTAGCCAAATGACCGACGATTACGACTGGTGAACTGGTTGTTGGATCGCGCCAATGAAAATAGCTTACGCGCCTTCACGCCAACCTCTGTACAATTTCAATGCCAGGGATTTCTCGTCCAATCCACCAACTGAACGAGAGGTACGTTCAAAAAGTACGACTACCCCCAACTGTTACGTAAGCGAGGGTCGTCCGAAATATGTCACGTCCTGGATCCTGCCAACTGATTCCAGCTGAAACACGGGATGATCAAAAAGTATAACGACACTTAATTTATTCTAATCTGCTACTTGATAATGCCAATACCCAGAACGCAATCAAAATGAATTCTTGCAAAATCTCGAAAGAAGAGTGTCTCCTTTAATTCATTAGATTTTAGACGATTTATAAAATGAATGCGGGTGGTAGGAGATGGTTACGTCAGTGGTGATTGGTTGATGCGGTTACTCGAGTGTGGTGCTGGTGTTAGAGTTTCCGAGGGTGTTAGTGTAATTGAAATTTTATCTGTGATCCGGCAGACGGTATACGGAGGAGGAGGCGGCTCCGGTAGCCGCGCAGAACATCGAACGGGTCATTGAACCGCGAAATCTAGAACAGACACCGCTGGCAAAAACGGGTACGGTTAGGGCTGACGGTCGTAGGTGACGATGGGTTGTTTGTGGGGGTGGGGGTGTGTGGTGTGGGGTGGGGGTTGAGGGGGGATGAAAACGGCCTCCGGTTCTCCGTGTGTGTTTGTGTGCGTTGTGGTCGACGCACAAAACCGGGAGAGGAGGAGGAAAACCGGGAGAGGATACTGCGGTGAAAGTAATCGAATTCACGGATGGTCGTGTCCGATGAATGACTAGGTCTCGCCAATAGCCGAACGAATACGTGAGAGCAGCTCACGGCGAACATTCATCATCACTCGCATTTTCGAGCTCTAGAGTCAGATGGCCTGGAGAGGCGACAACAACTGTCTAGGGGAAGTCAGCACCCCCAGAAGAATTTTTCCTCGATTTGTCGAAATAGGAAACAAATTGAAATTCGTCAATATGACAATTGTGTTCAAGAGAGAGAAACAATTGTGACTCTCCGAATTTCGAAACGATTAATTCGGCAGTTCAAATACGAACACTAAATTCGATGTTCCAACTTATCGACCTACGTTCGTCAATATTCCGTTTTTAAAAATCATCTAAATTAGCTCGTTTGTTATTGAGGGAGTTCGAATTTTGATTTAAATCAAAATCGAAGGTTATACCATTCGTCTCTTCTTCGCAAAAAATAATCAAAATCGAATAATCAGCTCGTAGAAGTTGGTTCAAAATTGTGTACGGTGCCGGTTTTGATGTGGTGTCGTGACGGTTTGACGGTCACGCGAGAGTCTAACGAACCTCACTGCCAACGTCAATATCGTCGTCGTCACGCAATCTAATCCCTCAACGACGGAGGACAAAAACTTTTGACGGCCGAAAATTCCTAACGCACCAAGCGCCCCTCCCCCTTAACACGACCAGTCACAGATTATTGGCACACCGACAAAACCGGTGGTAATTATTGCGGATACGTGCGTTGCCAAAACGACGCCATCGGCTATTAGAGAGATAGAGAGAGAGTCACTAACGATTTGGTTGTGCGTGGAATGGCTCGATGCGAACTTCAACCGAGCCCAACTCAGAGATAAACATGTAGTGGCACCGGATTGGCGAATTTTCACTCGACGAATCTACCAACGCCCCCAGAGTTGTACAAATATGATTGGCCAACTTTGAAGTCCCCGAAACTCACTTGTCTTTTAGAGGAATCTAATTGCAGGATAGTTGTGAGGACGCAACTTTCAGGAAATCAAATAATCAGATTCCAATTGAATCAAGTTCATCAATTGTCAATAAGTCAACTTCGTAGCACACGATCCTGTCGAGTAATTATTGAAGCTGACTTAACGTCTAACTAAGATTCGATCGCAGCACCACAACTGGTTCTAGTCACGCGTTCATCGAAACGACCCGGCCGGGCTTAACAGGATCGGAAAATTCCGCAACGTGCCTAATAGTAACGACTCTGTTGACGACTTGCCCCACAATCTCATCCAGTTCTGTTTCAGTTCTCTCGCCACGACGTCACACGTACCCCGAATTGGTTCTCGACCAACTCTTGACAACGACGCAAGTGACCACGCGATGTCAACGTTAGTCCAACGTCTTCACAAACACACACACACGTTCAGGTTGACACACAAAACCTGCTCGATGGATCGACGCACCCGGGAGAGAAAAGATGAGCGACGACGTCGACAACTCCGACGGATTTGCTTTAACGGAACATAATATTGGCACGTGCCGACGTGCGGGAATCCCGGTGTCACGGTTTTTGGCGCGGTTTTTCGATGGTACGGAGAAGCGGAGAGCGGGCGGGAGAATCGAGCTGTTATTGCGGCATCGATCGAGACCAATCCTCGTGCTCCTCGTTCACTTCACCGTTGCGCACCGCCAGAGACAGGGCGCACATCATCTGCGGTGTGTGAGGGGCTGGCTGCTCGACTAGTGAGAGAGTGCGGTGGGGATCCATACTGCGCTTACCCTATATCATCAGCTGTGAGCCTGCTCTCCTGTCGCCAGGCTTTGCCAACGTTTTCGCATGGGATCGGCTTACCTGGACCACACTCAGGACTGTCACCAAAAATCGCGATGGGGAAACAGGAATGCTTTGCTGTCTTGCAAGGAAGGTGTCAAAAACATTTTATCGATTTTTTAAATTCTCTTACGCAGATACATGTGCTCTCTTTCAACTGGAATGCACAAATATATTGCGTCAACCATCTCGAAATGGTGTCATCCTATATTATAAAACGGAGATTTCGATTTTTATGTCCGGAGACTAACTCTCGAACGGCTCAATGAAATGACATAAAAATTAACATACTGTTAGTAAACAATCATAATTCGCTAGCGACGGAATATCAGATCTTAATTTTCAATATTTAATATTAAAATAACACTTACCAAATTCTGGAAAATCTTCCTTTCGCTTCAAACTTAAAAAATGGTGTCTCCACATCAAAAGCATGACGTAGTCGATTTCACGAGACAACCAAACAACCAGATAAAAGTTCAAACCAAGTAAACCAGATACTATTTTATTATCGTAATAATATTTTCAATATAAAAATAAAATAAAATAACAATATTAAAAAACATAAAATAATCAAATAGATATTTTTAAAATGATTCTTTTTCAATTCAACATAACAATTGTCAAACGATTGAAAATCCAAATTTTTAAATATAAAAATTAACATGTTGAGGCACCACTGCATGACGTGAAAATTCGAATTTTACAACAAACAATTAATTTTTTATTTCATCGGTCGTTACAGTAAACCGAGACAAAGCCGGGCACAAAATTCTTGTTATTTCTATAACTGTAGGCGCATTCAAACTTTAATAACTTTTCAAAAACAAAAGGAACAAAGAGGTCATGAAAAAAATTAAGAAGCTAGAGTGCTCTTACATTTGAAAGACTGCGTCTTACAGTGATGTAACAGGAGAGAGTTAGATAAAAGGCATCGTTAGCGCAACTCATTTGAAAGTACAAAGAGATAAACAAAGTGACAAACCTCCTGCAAAAATAATTAGAAAAAATATTTTTTTAAAAAGTAGAATTTAGTTACTAACCGGATTCGATTACCGGACAACACATGGCAACACCTCATCAATTCCCATTACAAGATTAATAAGCATAATTTTATTACATTTAATCTGAAAAATCAATAAAAGCGCTTAAATCTGTTATAGTGCATGTCCATGGAGCGCACCGACTTTGATACTCATCGGTCGAACGCCTTTAAAAAATCAATTTGTTTATCGCCGCGTCGATTTGCATGTGTCGGCAACCCAAAAAGCAGACGAAGGTCACAGGAGGACATGTTCGAAAATATCTCGGTGGCGAACAAACAAGATGATACCGGCTACGTGCATAGTTAATGTTCCCGTACTAGTGCATTGAAACTTCGAACTCCATCGAAAAGATGATGGCTAGATTGGATTAGTCATTGCGTACGTGCTGCGATCACTTGACATTTCACAATGTTTTCAATTTTAGCTCACGTCAGCCCCTATACGGGGGATGTGGAGGGGTGTGGGGGGCGTCTCAACCGTTGCGTCACAAGGCAACCCAAGCTGATTATAATCAGTGGCAACTTCTGCAGAGCGTAACTTAATTTTAGCCCTATCTCTCGAGTGCGTCACAGGGACACTGGATACCAGCGTATGTGACATATTGTCATATCATCTATGGGCGACCATTTGGTCAATAACAAGGAGTAATAACGAGAAGGACGTCACCCCAGACACCCAACCAAATTGTGCCGACGTCATATCAATAAGCGAAGTGGTAGAGAGTAAGGTGGAATGACATAACCGGAATCCCAGAAATTTGTGTCAAGACATCTTCAACGATTTTAAATTTCAAAGTAAATTGAACGGTTGGTTGAAGGAGGCGACTTCTAATGTCGATTAGTAACTAATGTTTAAAAAATATCCTTTGTTGATTGAAATGATCTTACATGTTGAGATCTTGAAGTTTGTTTGCCAAACAGAAAAACATTCTTCGACTTGACTCTTTTCTATAAATACAGCTCACTATCCTGATGCAACTCTTGAAATGCAACTCCTTATCTCTCTAATTGGGGTAATTAATTATAGATAAATCACAATGAATTTGCCCAGTATACAACTTGGCAAAAAAGTCGTCTTGGTCTCGAGTCTTCGAATAAATATATCTGATTATACTGTACACATGAGCTCCATATTTATCTTGAATGCGATACTAAACAGTACAAATTAGCATGAACAAGCGATAGCATCGCCGCTATTGTAGAAATTTATCCTCGCGAGACCATTTTTGTAGTTGTAAATATGTTCTAAGGTACCCAGAATTCTAAAATAATTTTTTGGGGAAATCTTTAAAGTCAGCACAGTCAGCGCTTTTAAGCATTATCGTCTACATTGAGCCTCTTAAATGTGTCCAATATCCTCGTCTGAATGGTGTTTTTACTCTTTCGTTTTTCAAATAATTTTATTTTCAAATTACTAATCTTAACGAAAATAATTTCGTAATTCACAGAATTTTAAGAAGATAATTTTATATGTAGATATTTTTTTATTTTACTTATCAGAAATATTGCAAGAAAGGATTTTTAACAAAATGTTGCGCAGTCTGAGAAGAGATCTGAGGAGGTTGCACTTCATAGTGGATTTTATTTTGTCCTCAAATTATGTATCTGAAATGGTGTACTTTAAGTAACCTCTATCGAATGACACTGTAAACGCTCTCCATACAGCTTTGTCAAGAAGATCAACGCAACCCAAAGCGCCGGTACTTCATTTCCTCTCTTTACCAGTAGGTGGCGATATTTATCTTGAGAAGATTGGACGAGACTAGTAACGCCAGCTGGCGGCGATCTCGCTCAGTACAGAGTGAAGGCGCGACGCAGCTGTCTTATTTTTTTATTTACTCCGTTAGATTTTCGTTCCAGCGTCGGATCTCAAGCGGAGATCCATCCGCATTCATGGAGCGGCCCCCACCGGGTCACCAATGTCGAGACCGAACTCCATTTGTGGTGTCGTCGGCTGACAGAAACAAGCATGGACTCTCGCTTCGCACAGACCGAGATCACACCGCTATTATTTCTGTCTGCTATCCGGGATTGTCCGGTCAAGGGCGCCAACGCGAATCTTCAACGCGCCCTCCTCCTCCTCTTCATCCTCCATCTCTGGGCCCAGTTCCCTTTGAAGCGTCTCTTATCTCAACCATCCTTTTACAGAACTCTGTATTATAAAGAGACTTTTATAGAGAATATTCGCGCGTATCTGTAGGAACAGCCTGCAAACAATCGCGTACTCTGATGGCGTCTTTGGTTAGGAAGACACATCGTAGGCTTCTTCACTACATAAACAACGAATAGGGGACCTGCATCTCCAAGGAAGTGGGTTTATATGGAAAAATCTGTAAAGACGACAAACGGTTTTTATGGTGTTTACCTTGAGAAATATTTGTTCTTCGTGATACAAAACTGGTTATTGCCAATGCATTTTTTGATTTTGTTGAGTGATGACGCATTCTTGTAGAAGATGTTTATCAATCCCAGATATTCCAGTTCGAAAATGTCATTTCATTTCCCTCAATTAACAGGGGACATCTTAAATACAAGATGTATTTCACTAAATCGGATTTTAAGGATTCCTAAAGTGATCGCCACCTTTTCAAAGTCGCTCATTGGGCACTGAAGAATTTTTGAGGAGATACTGGCAACACCCCAATTAAAAATGCATGTCCAGAAATAATTCTAAGTATTCACATTTAATTCAATTTCGCTACACACTCATTTTTTTTAAACTGTCCACACATGTTTTCTTAAGAAGTTCTTACTTATGATGGATTCACGACTGAGTACACTTACTTCAATCGAGCGATCCCATATATAACAGTGCACTAACTATTCAATTACTCAATTACGTGGCAACAGTCAGCCAACCTTTCGATTGGCGAATCCGAACGCGACACTTTCGGATCTCTATGGGCTCGAGATTGGCCAAACTCGAGGCGCTTCTCATCACTGGTGCCTGTTGTTAATCGTCTCCACCACCACCCTACACTTCCCCCTCCCCTCTGCGTGACGCGCACGCCACGATGGATACACGATGGAATGCGAGAGAGAGAGAGAGGGCGCTTGTCTTCCAGCTATACCAAAGCGTCTGCTCATGCGCACACCGTCAAGGAATCCGAGACACGCGCGTCAAAAGACAAGACAGCAAAAACAAACAGTTAAAGAGCACGATGATGAAGCTCAACGCTGATCCATAAACGTCCGACGGACCACCGTCATAGAAACATGGGAATCTTTACGGTGCTGCGAAATATGGATATGCATTGTGTGATTGCTTGACTATGAGGGGCAGCACAATACACTCGTAACAGCTGGCGCCATCTGTCGCCGCATTGGAACGCCACAAACAAAACCTTCAAAAAAAGTGCTCCTTTTTGAAAATTTTCACGAAATTGCGTATTTTAATGTTTTTACGTAGAACTACGTCTTTCCATCGCAAAAGCATAGTAGATATATCCATCTGTCAATTACTTTATGCTGAGTGTAATTCGAATAACTGGGAGATTATTTTTAGTCGACTTCCCAGTTATCCATTAAAAAGGGCTTTAGAATATAAATTCATGTGTTCTAGAAATTCTATTTCGTGTGTCTAGACATCGTAATAAGCGTTTTATTACATCAACTCGTCGTTTGGAATTTTAAATTTTACTTTAAGAAACCGTTACTTTCGAATGAATTTTTAATTTTAATTTAAGAAACGGTCGCTAGGTGATATACCGCGGGCCTAGCTTTGTCAAATAATCTTTAGCCCTTAATAATTTAGCTCCTGTCGTCAATGTTACGCAACCACAATTTTTTTGTCCAAACTTTCGAAGATAAATGGCTTCTTGCAAAACCGTAGTCATGTGGTCTTTCACCGAATATAGAGTGCTGATATTGTTCAATGATGGACCGGAAAAAAACCAACGCGACCGGTGCCCAATTTATTAGCTTTTCTTTCGCAGAATCTGAAGTATAAACAATTCAGTGGACAACCCTCAAACATCGCAGCCCAAATCCCCCATATTGGTTTTGACGGTGACGATGCTGCAATTCCTGTCAACGTCGAGGTCACGGTTACAGCCGAGTGCACCATGACGTCACTCAGAAATGTTATTCTATGTGTCAGACTGGCTAGAATAGTGACAATTAATTTGTCATGGTTCAACATAATATAATAAAATTGTTTCTGCATGACTTTGACTTCATTGCAATGTCCAAGTCGTTCAAGTGCTCTTGATCGTTCGATTAAACTTTGTCGTTTCCAAACGACAGTGCTTTCGAAACACCTTGGAGATGGCCTTATGTGACCCACATTTGAATGCAAAACGCCCGGAGATAAAGATGCGCTATCAGCAAGAAGAAGAGCATAAAAATTGTCAGGTCAGGCGCAAAATCCCTCTCTTGTGGCTTTTGTTCTGCATTGTCATCCGTGGCTAGAACGTTGGTTCGGATGCCGCATTAAGCCATGGTGGCACGACTGGCAGAGATGGGACACCGCGATATAAATAGGAGTTTTGGGAGGATGACCAGGTCAGAAGACGTGCCTCATTTCCATATTGTACGGTTTCGGACAAAGATACCAATCTCATGGATGTCCAACTAAATATGGCATAAGTCACCAAATACAGAATAGAATCTTGGTCGGTTAAACCAACTGAATCAAATCTGGGTTTATCAAAACTTTAGGAGAGACACAGCCACCGGTATACCGGGATGCAAAATAAATAATTGAACCCGAGATATCTGAACTGCATTCGGTTTCTCAGCAGCTGAACTGGAATCACATTTTGTTTTCGGGTTTCCGGAATTCACATTATTTATTTGGACAAATGGTAATCCTGTGTATTCCTTGCGACTCTGGTTGCAATTTTTGCGATCGCCTTTTTCATAAAAATACCAGATTGACTATGCGATATTAAAATATAAATTCCAAATTCAAACTATGAATATTTATTCAATAGGCTTCCAGCTGCTTGACAGTACGACCCCCAACTGCAAATCCAGGTCTCTCTGTAAGAGGTCTCGCATTCAAAATTGTAAATAGAAAGAGCGAGTATTTTTACCGCAATACGTCCCTACATCAAGGCTCACCTAATCTCAAGAATTGATAAAGTCAAGCGTGTAAATGTTTACTTCATAATAAAAGGACAAGTTCTGTGAGCCAAGAACAAGTATGGCGAGCTAAAAAAAATAACATCTTCTGACGCATCAATTCCAACAATATTTTTTACTTTTTCGAGTGACAAATAGAAAACTCTGTACAGTCTTCCCCCCTTCTCCTTCCCTATTGATTCATTTTTTCTCCACAAAAAAAACGAAAGCCATCAAAAAAGCACACAAGTCAAAAAAGCACACACGTCAGCGCCAATATTCATTATCCGACCGTCAGCGTCGACACACATCTGCTCCAGTTTCGTCTTATCCGCCTGGAGCAACTCGATGATCGCCTGGAGCGTGGAAAACGAGCTGTCTAAGGCACTGGTCACTGGCCGGAAACACCTCCAAACCTATGGCCAACTGAAACTCGAGATCGCCTCGCTGAAATCCAAAATGAGCCTGGACGAGCCCCTGAAGATCCTCCAGGGGCTAGGTCCATGCTCTGTTTGGCCTCCAGCGAGGCGATGGCGATGGCGAGTTAAATCTATAATATAAAAGAATTTTATTTAAAAATTAAGTGCATCATTATTTATATTAGCGTACATGTGAAGGGGACAGGGGGGTTTACTACAAGGTGGCGTAATTTGTAAGTAACAACTTGTCACAATTGTCGCCGCTAGTGGCGTTAAACGCAATAGTCTTAAACTGGTCCCCGAGATTCCTAACATCGGCGAAAAGGGGCGCTGTTCCATTTGGCGCTTTATGACTGAACACAATCGGCGAGGACTCGTCAATGGAATTCTGCGAGCCACGGCGACGACGACGACTTTAGCGACACTCAGCGACGGCCGAGCGCAACTCCCCCGGGATTTCAATTTTCTCGCGTTATATGTGGCATTTTTGTTATCTGCGTTTCCGCCAGCTGAGCCTCAACAATTCATTTGGACGGCGGCAGATATGTGGAAGAGAATTTTTGACCGGCACAAAGATTGTAGAAAAAGGAAATACGTCACAGCGGGAGTTCGAATAAACAGGATAAGAAATACGCGCACCCGGATCTGGAATAAAATTTCGCATTTGGCTCAACAGAATAGACATTTTTTATCTCACAAAAAGGCTTTTTCTAAAGTTTCGCATGAAATCGTTTGTATTGTAGACGTGGCCTCCGCTAAGTTGAGCTTTTCAATGCCCATCAAATCCAATAAATATTTTTTTCCCTTGCCAATGGAATGTTTTATTTGTCTTCGTAATACCCTAGAAAATTTTAAGTGATTCAAATATGTGACAACTCTTGTCCTCGTTTCCAATTTCCTCTTTAAAAGAGATTCAATTCAAGGGTAGACGAAATGAAATGAATACAAAGCCAGCACAACCAAAGTTAATCGATTTCCTAATTTTATACAACCAAATATGTTTTCCTGGTTAAAAGACTTGGGATCCAGGATAACGTTAGACATGCGATTAACGAACGGAGTGGCAAATTCCCGATAGAACATGTGAAAATTGATTTTTGTGAAAAATGTAATTTCCGGTTGTCTAGCTTTGTAGACGCGATAGGAATTCATTAACGACTAGTGAGAAAACGCAGCGCTTCAATTTCTCCAGTACAGTAAAAAAAATTACCAATTTTGGGAGCTTGTCGTTTGGGTTGAAGTTTACCCTTTCTTTTATTTTTTTAACTTCTCGCCTCCGCGTTTATCAACGAACGGTTTAGCGAAGTTGAATACAATTTGAGCTGTCGCAAGTTAGATTATATAAATAAATAAAAAAAGACAACGTGATACAAAATATCTTTCTACTAGATAAAACCATGGTCGAAAATGAAATTGATGTTGTCCCCAACACAGATGCTTTCTATATACTTTTGGCTTCACCGCGGCGACTGTCGCTGTCGAAAAGGTGTTCTGGGACTTGCGTTTCATTCGCTAATGAGACGATAACCACAAGAGCAGTATCAATCGCCTCCAGGCACGTCTGGAAATTAATTGCGTCCACGACAACGGAAAAAAGATGTTCATCATTTGGGGGTTTCACTCCAACTGCTCTATCGTCCTGACACCTGCAGTCGAAACTTGGATTTCATTTTATCAGGATGCAACCACAAACAAAACTCCCAACCCGAAATCATAACGAAACAAAACATTTTGGAGTGAAATTCACTGAATAGACAGAGGGCGTTTCCTTGCCTCGATGTTGAGCACGAAACATCCAAAAATTGACTTAGTAATAATTACTTACGAACTAGCAGATTGTTCTACGAATTTTCGAGAGCTCTAGAGATAATTTTTAATCTTATTATTAATCGATGCCGATAGAGATCTTAGGAAAACTAGAATTAAACTCGAATGTCTTTCAGGCACAGTTCATCTTCGAGCGCAATTACCTAGACAAAGGATCTCGGGTGATTCTACTGTGCCTGTATAGACAAAATTGATTTGGTCCGTCGTTGACGCACTACTAGAGACACCTTACCCTAAGTCCACAAAGAGGATGGATTCTCGTCCATTCACAACTCAGCGACATTTCTCGGTCATGCTACTGATAAACCGGATTTACATGTGTATCGGTCCAATGCTTCCAGTGCACAATCAACATTAACCACTTCCCAACAAAATAATTTGCTGGTGTGCAGATATCAACCACCAATAAAGATTAATTAATTGATAAATTAATCGGATCTTTTCTAATCAAGTTTTCAGGTAAAACATTTCTCTGCTGGTTTAAAATATGTGAATCGTCAAAACCGTCATTTCAATCACATTTGTTGAACGCGTCGGTTCATCTTCTTAGTAAAATTAATCAAATTTTTTCTACATTTCCAGCTTTGTCCACCAAAAAATGCTTACGACATCAAAATCCGGGTTCGATCAGCATCTCTATAGCGTGTGAGTATGGACGCTGGGCTTTTTCACCAGTTGCCGCATATATCACCGCTTGGCCGTTGGAAACTAGAGGCTCTTCAATGTACAGATTATAAATTTATTGATGAACTACAATCGAGGGTCAGCAACAAGGTCGCCGATAAACTAGATTTACCTTTGATCTTTACTTGTTATAGGTTTTTGGCATAACTTAGAGAAATTAAAGACTTATTTCTTTGTGTTTCATAAATCTTTAATTTCTTTAAATTACGTCAACAACCTGCAATAATTGATGATCAGACGTTTTTTGATCGACGACCTAGTTGGCGTCCCTCGATTGTAGTCCATCAATCATTTTATTTATTTTGTTGTTACTACCATCGGCTTCTAGTCTCCTATCTTAGTGTATCTTCGTCCCTTCAATTATCGATCATCCGCCGCTAGAAGCGCTAGAAATATGTAATGGGTAATTTTAAAAAATGCAATTGTTCGACACCTTTGATAGTTCACCGGTTTGTCCATTCCATGGAGCTTATTCTCTTGAACACCACCAGAGGGTGCCAACAAGAGCGACGCCCAGAGATCACAATGGACTAATAGTGAGGAGTACTCTGTAATCGTGTAGCGCAGAGCAAAGGCTGTTGCCATGTAATTCGGAAGCTCATCAGAAGTCAGCGAGACGTGACTGGAGGACATTAAACATCCAGTTGGGAGGAGGCTGGAGACACGAATACGAGAGGCTGTGATCTAGAACTGGGGGAGCCCACCCAGGCGGAAATCGATCTTGGTCAGCTGTTTCATTTTGCTAGTTAAGACAGTTTTTCAAATGAGGAAGGAACATCGTGACGTTGTCTATTGCAATACTCGACTCGAAAGAGGAAAGTTGGCTTTTTCTTTTAGAGATTTTGGTGACGTTAAGCGTTGAAAACAATCTTCGAATCTTTTTAACACTTAGGCACAACTTAAATATCATTCCTTTCCCAATACTTCTCAAGATTACAGAATAAAATAACCAGATTGTTTTCTTTCATTAAATAATTTATTAATGACAAGCATAATCATTTATTAATTAGAAAGCAGGTGAAATATACAAGGTGGAATTTGCCAAAAAATAAACAAGTAGTATTCACGAATCTAATTAATATAACACCTGTGCATGCGCAGATGCAAAGATGCTATAAGCTGCAAACGACAGATTATTCTTTCGGGATTTGGCGGATGTCTTTGCATTTGGCTTGTAAATTTGCATTTTCCGCTAGTCCAATATTTGAATTGATGTAGTACTCAGGCTGTCGTGTTTCTAATAACCCATGTTTGACAAGCACTTTACCGGATTGCCTATAACCAAAAGACTCACACCATATCCATACGCAAACATAAGAAATGGGACGGCTTAATGGATTAAAATAATTACACGAGAGGTTCTTCGATGTGACGCACGCCAGTGAACACCTTTCCCCGAGCAAAACGACCCCCCTGCCCCCACTGCTCCAATAAATCAATTTAGCTGGTCTGGTTCTAAACATTGTCTAATCCTTGTCTCAAGGTGTATTAGCAAAAACATATCAGATCTATGTTTTGCGTACTACTACCTATACTATGTTTTTTGACAACATACACTGTGGTTCGTTATCGAAAATATGACAACTAGTAAAATTAATTTCCGCGAAAATATCAATGGAGGAATCTGTAAAATATTGACAGTTCTGTCTCAAGAGGTCACGCTAAAAAATAATTAACTAAATTTAGTGCAGTATAAATATTCGGATTCGGAATACGAATAAAATAAATTCAGCATAAAGTGAAATATTTGTGACACCGAAATATTTATCAATTGTAAATTTAAGAAGCAATGTTGGTTTAGCGACTTACTGTGGCTCGGCAGTCCCTGGTTCAATTCCCGGCGCGGGCTCTCGAAAATTTCAATCCCTTGGCGCTGGTCGTGCCCCTCGCATAGTGCTTAAGCACCATGAGGGGACGTAACGTCTGTAGTGCGGTTGACTACAGTTAATTGGATTTTTTTAAATAATGGCTAATTAACTGAATCATAAATATTAAATTTCATAGACCTGCATTTTCGGAGTAAACTCTCATCTCACAAAATTGTTTGCAAAGTGTCAAGAGAAGGGACTCAAACATGCAATACAGTGCCGTTGCTTTGCAGGAGAAACGCTGAATCGCTGGGACCTCGAAACTGAATCAGCAGAAGAATGTAAGTCAGATACAAACTGACCATCTAAAATATCAAAAGGAATAGTTACAATAGTCTAATATATTTGGGCGAATCGCCAGTGTATGTAGAAAAAGAAAATCAAACTAACCGATGGAAAAAATGACTTGTTGATAGTGTAAATGCCGAAACACGTCAAGCCAACATCGTTGTTGCCAATGAAATTTTGAAGCGACAACAGCTGGAATTGTAAAATAAATCAAAACAACGAGGAGCAAAATTGTTAATAATTGCAAACTTGTTACTTTCGCATCTACTGTGCACAATAAAATCCAATCGAACTAATCATACTTGGGATCGTTGCACAGATGACATCTTCCCCATTGGAATTTTGCTGACAGGAAGAAAGCAATGTCGAGCCTAAGGACAAAAAACAAAAATCCATTACAAATTACAAATTGTACCCACAAGCAGCCCCCAAGAGAGGGGCCTATGTACGTCGGGGGTCAAAAGACCATTTGGAGACAGAAATGGAGTTATTTTAAAAGGTTCTATTTTAATAAGTCTATGCCTAGCATTTGCCGCACCAATCATCGAATTTGGGTTTTCCAAGGTTTCCAAGGTTAAACACATTTTTGGTGTCGCCATATTAATTTGCCTGAAAATGTCAGGAAAAAATTGATGACCCTACCTTGCACTGGACCTGAGAGGATGGCCACAGATGCATCAGTAGTAAATAAAAGTGCAAGCCAATCCAGTAGATGCCATTGAGCGTTGTAAGCATATCAGGTGTGCAATAGAAATAAAGCAAGCTGTAGGTGTTGAAGCAGGCTTGAAGGAGGTAGCAGGCCACGTTGACACCGTAAACATGCTTTAACATATGATCGACTGGGGCTACTAAATCCAACAACTGACTATAGGTGGTGGCCATCAGTTCAACATCGATCGCAGGACTGCCACCGCCACTGGCAAGTTGTGCCATCTCGGATCCGAATTGCTGGAACAATTCAGCCACCGACAGCGAGATGAGAGCGAAGAAGGTGACGATGCTGACGTGCACGATGATCAGGAAAGTGGCGACCGCTCCCAAAATGGATTCGCTCCATTCTGCTCTATAATTGTCATTGATTTCACCTATCAAATTCATAATTGTTAAACGGCTGAAAAATTATTGAACGTTTTATTCTAATTTATTTTTTTTCTAAACCAAAATTGACCTTGATAATTAGCAGTTGGCAATTTTGAATGGTGAAGAGTGTGCAAGAAGTGCTTATGGAGGACTCAACTTACTGATGGCGGAGAAAGCACAGGGCAGGAGAGCAATAATCAGCAGCCTCCAGGCCACCTTCCTGATGCGGGTGTTGATGTCAAAACAGGTACGTGGCGAGTAGAACCTCAGCCCGGCCCAAAGCTGATAGAACCTGGGCAGTCCATTGCTGGAGTGACAGCACCACTGCATGACCAACACGGTCATAGACCACTGCAGGAGCCAGGTGACGCTGCCGATCAAGTATATCTCTAGTCCGAAAACGTCTTCCTGGTAGTCAGACTGTTGGGTGTTCAGAATCGCGGCCGTTACATAGTAGGTGATGAGGGCCAGGTACACCAGCATCAAGAAAAGATTCCAAGACCACAAGAAGGGTGGGCAGCTTCCATCCTTTCGACGTGAGTAGCACAACCCCACCACCCGGAGCAGAAACACCACTGGTCTCCAAGACACTCTCGGGTCATCCGGGGTGCATGGGAACTGTTCGACCAGATTGGGTTTTGATTTTAAATCGATCGTGGGCTCCCATGCCCTATGAAAGGGAATCGATTTGGGCATTGTTCTCAGAGATCCTTCGACTTGTTTGGGGTCTTTGTTCAAATGATTCACCAGAATGGTCGGAACATTTATAAATGTGTAAGTGTTAATGAGCGCAGATTGGCAAACTTTCAGAAATCGTATGAATTGAATTCTGACATTAGTAGAAAGTTCGAAAACAATAATTGTCAATATTCCTTCTAGTTGCATGAGTTACCAACAAATGAAAGGTTTGTTACCGAATGGCAAGCGGTTGTTGCGAGGGTCTCGAAGTGATGTTATTTGCTAATGCCATTCAATTAAAGCTCAATTTTCAATGATCAATCATTTTTACTTAGTAGAGCGCGTCCGTTAACCAATATCGAAATGCAATGCATCAATTAGTTCGATTAATACAGAAATTGTAATCGATAAATCAAACAGCAATATGAGAGAGCTCGCTCAGTTGGCGCTTTTATCTTGATAGTCGATAAAAATCAGAATAAAAGTGAACCAGGAATATGTGAGGAAGCCTGACATTTTACATAATAAGACACAGAATTATGAATCACGTGAAATTAGTAGGAGGCGGAAGTGGTCCTGGCGGCACCTGGCGATAGTAAAATGATGTCACCAGTTTCTAATTTTAATTTTTGCCGTCGTCAACCAAATGGTTAAAATAAAATAGTTTTTTTGGTTGTTTGTGACATTAAAATGGCCAAAACACATTTTGATGACATATTTGTCAGAATTAAACATTAATTCACTTTGAACACTAATTTGATGGGAACAAATTCAAAGTATATTTAACACTCGCCAGGTTGCCATCGTAATGGGGAGGAAAATAACAATTATTTTCTGTACGTAAATTATTCACTGAAACACTTTTCCGAATATCGATCATAAGAACCTGGGCTTTAAAAAATAACGGTTGGGTCGATTAAATTAACTAGATTTTAATCGACTGAATCTGCACACCTTCAAATTGACCACCCCTCAAAGTTTTCGGATTTGTCCGGTCTAAGGGGGCGTTGGATTCCTAAAGAGGATTACCTAAAAAAAATGTAATTTTTAAAAATGGTTATGGTTTTAACAAAATCTATGATTGTATTGTATTTACAAATACAAATGAATTCGTATTTGTATACGGGGCACATATGTATCTGAAATCCTATATTATAAAACTAAGAATTGGATTTTGGTGTGCAGAGCAAAATTTCAGAACGGCTCAATGAAATCGCAT
>JAQGBY010002452.1:0-23030 GCA_034698785.1 Mycogona germanica
GCACCATGAGGGGGACGTAAGCCTGTAGTGCGGTTGACTACAGTTGATGGAAACTAAAAAAAAAAAAAAAAAAAACTCGAGTCTGACTAGGTAGGATAGCGGCGATTCGACTCTGACGTGGTTCGCTCAATTGGCTCTCGACAAATCATCCGATTGATCTTGCGCCCACCGAATCTGTTTATTTACGGGGTGTGCATGTAGAGGTATATGAATTGTGGCGAGGGTGTTCGAAATATAAGACTAACGGAGGGTGTATCGCTCAACGAGAGCGCGCAGACATCGCATTCGAATTACGCGTAATGATCAGCAGTCACGCGTTTTGTACAGACGAGCAAGAAGAAAGATAAAAAAAATCACCAAGTGGTCTACGACTTCTTTATCGTTCTTTTTCATACAAACAAGATAACTAGTTTCGCTCGCAGTATCTATCGCCTCAATATAGGGTAGACTGTAGTAGACGGAAGCGAGGGAACACGGCTTTTCTGGCTTTATCTAGACTTACGCACACCTATTCTTCGTTTATAATAAAAAGTGTATCTTTATAGTGATGCCCGATGGTGTAGCCGCCTGCAAATGAGACGGGGGTTATTTCTTACTGCTTATTAAATGTCTGCCTTAGACCTGCCATACAATTTAGTGGAAAGTGATCAGCTGTTCTTTAGGCTCGAGGTCGATGGGAACCGACTTTTAAACCAATCTTCTCTAGTGCATAGAGAAGATTTCTCGTTTTGCTCCGTTGAAATGTCATTTTGTTTTCCCAAACAACGTGCGTGAGTTTAGATTCTCCATGATCGGCTGGACTCATGAGGATGTATGCGCGCTGCGGTGTCTCGTGTTGTCCTTCCTTTAAATGGAATGATGTTTTTTTTTGCTGCCTAGCACTCACTCGTTGTGGCTCGTCTACAGTGCCGTGTAGACCCTGGGAAAACTGCCTTTTTATTCATTACGGCAAAGCGGCGGCGTGGTGGGAGAAAAGCCGCCACATTAGAAGTGAATGTTGTAATAACGACGAGAGGGATGAAAAAAAAATTGGATGAGGGTGGGCGAGGGTGGGCAGGGTTGGGCGAGGAGGAGGAGGTTGGTGGTGTGCTGGTGTGTAACGTGTCTGACTATCTTTATCTGCGCGCCGAGCTCTGTTATTATAATGAAGGAGTTTTTATTTTCTTTAGGCGCGGGGCGACGAAGGCTCCCTGCAATGTGTGTTGGCTAAATGACGGGGGAAAGTGCTGCGCATGCGCTAGCGGATTGTGGGGTTGGGTCTGTGGCGGAACTCGTTTGTTTTGAGGAGATAGCTCAACCCCAATTGCGTTGAAAGGAACGATTAAGTTTCTGAGATTTATCTCATTAGGTGGTACTGCTATCAACGTCGATTTTCTCATATAATTGTTACTCAATTAGCTGCAGGTCTGGAGAGGACAGACTTTGTCAGGTGTGGTCTCTTTTATTTTTGTATGTTTTTTAATTTGACATTATTTTTAAATAGAAGACATAAAGCTAGATAGTATAGCAGCATCATCATTATTATTTTTGTAGGGTTTTTTGCTGACTATTAAAATGTTTTCATGCAAAGGAAAGTATACTTTTCACATTCCGAGACTGAATACCAGTTTTCGTGGCTCGTCATTCCTAATTGAACGCATTTTTGATTTTATAAATTCGAAAGACGAAAAACAAGACTTAAGAAAATAAGTATTAGTTATAACTGTGGGAGGTCGTGTCATCGAGGGAGGGTCAACGCGTTGTTCCGGAACGATGGTTCCATTTAATGGCACATCAGTTCGTGTGTGTGGATTGGCGCACGACGCGCCGATCCATCTGTTTATGGATTTAATGGAATCCGCGCAATTAACGGGGCACAGCAGCTACCATGAAATTGGC
This sequence comes from Mycogona germanica, assembly GCA_034698785.1. Classification (NCBI taxonomy): domain Eukaryota; kingdom Metazoa; phylum Arthropoda; class Diplopoda; order Chordeumatida; family Chordeumatidae; genus Mycogona; species Mycogona germanica. The sequence goes on from JAQGBY010002452.1 coordinate 1,879, forward strand.
GATCGAAGCATTTTTTTCCACGCTGCTGTGGCTTACTGACGTCTCCTTACACTTCTGAGACCCCATGTCTTCATGCTTTTATACCGATAATTGAACTCGTCGACGTGACGAATGATAAGGGAGATCGGTATTTCGATATCTATTGTGACCATAACGATCGATCCGGATGCGATACTTTCCCGCATTGCACATGTGCATTGTGTGATTGCTACAAGTTAGGAGAAATGCCCGTGTAAACTAAATCTGCGGACGCGCTTCTCAGAGACGAACCTCTTGGAGAAAATGTGTTCATTTGTTTGTTGCCAGTAAATAAGTTGTGTCGAAACCGGGAAACAACCACGGAACTTACCACACACATCCTTAACATTTTGAAAAACCACGAAAAAGTTTGTCTGCGCTTGCGCTATTTAAATTTTCTTGGACCTTAATTGGACAGAGGGTCTGATTCTTGACTGAAAGTTCAAGATATTTTTCAAAGATTGTTGTTGAGATATAGCTAAATGATAATCCTTACATAATATGAGTGGTCGTGGAGATGGGAATTGAAACATCTTTGTCTTAACGCGAGCGTCCCGTCGCCGCCGACATTTGGTTGGAGTTGGATGACTGACTTGTTTGAACGGTCACGGGTTCGATTCCCAGCATGGGGTTTTCTCTCCTCAAGACAATCCCTAATTACAAGTGAGTGCTGTTCATGGTCCCAGGCGGATATTTGTCTCACGTTGCCTGTAGTTGACGTTGGGGCGGCAGGCGTAAATATAGTGTGGGGTGTGTTCATTATTTGTTCATAGACGTGCATTTAAAATTGATCGATTCGGGCTGTGTTCGTCGACCGACTATAATTTATTCAGTCGAGAAAGACGGAAGAGGAGGATACGGGGAGGAAAAAAAAACACAACGTTATAAAACAGAAATTGAGCGTTTTAATGCATCCCATTGCCGCCGAGCATCATTAACTCCACTTTTTTTTGCTTCTGCGCAATTCGACTCCTATCGTGTTTATGCGCTCTTCGTGAACGATATGTGTCCTCCTGAGACCTCACACCTAATCTTTTCTAGTAGTTTGATCGGGATTGTCAATTAAACATGCACTGCAAGTTGAGGAGGACTTGATGAAGAAATGTGTCCCATGGACGCTACGTTTTATCCCTAGGTGGAGGAGATTTAGAAATTTTGTCTGCTGCTGACGGTTTAACATTGTTGCAGCTTGTGGCCGACACTTGCTATTAACACCTGTGTGCGCTTAATCGTGAGTTCGATTCCTGACCGAGATTCATTCACATTCCTTCGTAATGGAGTTAAAGCCGTGATATATCAGGTACGCCTTACGGTTCCCTGCCGATACCACCTGCGCGACCAGGGTCTTCAGAGAAAATGGCATCGACGGATCTTTGAATGTGTTGGGGGAGATGGGATCCGTCTGCAGCCCACGCGAGGGGGGGGGGGCTCTTTTGTATAGATAAATAGCCGATTTTAATAAAATATGCCGTGTTTATAGAAAACGGAATTACGAGTAAGTTAATGCGTTCAATTTTGATAATCGTTTTCTTTTTTTTTCTCTTGCTCGACGAGACGGCGAATTATATGAGCAGCCGCTAGTCTGCTGCTGAGAAAATCGATAACGACTGCAAGTTGCCCTTAGCTGGGTCGCTGTGCATGAAATAATAGCTTTGATGTCTCAAATTAAATACAAATAATTACGTAAGGATATGATGCGCCTTGAAATTAGTTTTTGTAGTGCATTTGGGGAGAAACACAGCGTTGGCCTCTTTAGCAGTGGCGATCCCTTTAGAAAAGCGCCGATGACTTCAGTCGGTTGTGCAGGTATAATAATTACTCAGTTGGTTATGGATTGACTTTGAGTTGACTTTAGAAACCAAGGACATTTTCTTACAGATCGTTTCCACTTCAGCTCAATTGTATCCTGAACGTCTCAGGAGGGTATCTGAAACACACCACCTGCCGCCACAGATGACGGCGGCTGTTCACCTACCACTACACAACATCCTTGATCAATGGGTTTTTTCACGCATGTTGTTAGAACATCGCAGTTCTCTCTCTCTCTCTGATCCTCTCGTTATCCGTGTCGAAATTCTGATTCGCACATGTGTTTCTTACCCGAAGTCAGGCATGGATGGTGGTGCGTCTAGATTTCGGTTCGGCGCTGCATGTTTCTGTGCTGCCGAAACGGTGTGATGGCATCACGCACGCCGTCCCTATTCAGATCAGGGGGTATCTAATTGGTGTCCACGGGATACTGAGTTTCGTTTCGCCTCTTCCTTGGATTCGACACGGCATTTCTTCTGCCAGCGGGTTCTAGGTGTGCTGGCATGACCAAATTTATTAGCGGTTTGTGCGCGAACCCCTTTCTTTCGTCAACCCCCATCCCCTTTTGAACCCATTTAATCCCCTATTCCGAGTGACGCGAGCCCCCATCGCGAGCAACTTTTGAGTGGGGGTCGCTTTTCGAAACTGGATTTGTAGGCGACAAAATGTTGTAGCGCACCTCGGCAACTTTACAGCACAGAGTTAGTTGTTCAGTTTTGTTGCATGTACTGTTTATGCGAGCTAGGCTTCTTACATTAAAAAGTAAATGAAACTGCACATGTAAATTACCTCTCGGTAATCTGCAGGATAGACAGCAAAACCATCTTTCAATCCAACGGGTTTTTTTATGGTTCGACGACAGATTCAAGTTTTCGGGGGTCTGAATGTGACGAACAAGACAGTTGAGTTAGGGGTGTGGGATGACTTCAACGAGGACATCGTCATGAATAAATTGAACAAGTTTTATTGATATCGATCATTCTTCACACACTTGGGGGTCGGATGTGTTGCTCCCCTCAGGCCCTTAACTCGTCAATGGCTGTCGTCGTCATCTATCCCTCATACATTTTCGTTCGAATGACAGCATCAAGTTCGCGAACAACGAATGTCAGCGACATCAGAGCAAAGAATCATTTGGTTAACGGGATCTTGCTTCCTGCAGTGCACGAATCCCTATGGCAACATTTTACGACATGTTTAAATGCAAATGACTGCCGTTGGGTGCGTGTTGTGCGTCCACGTCAATTGTTCAATCAACACTGGTTTTATGACGTTTGTTATGTCTTGTCTGTTGTCATGCCTTCATGGAAACCATTTTTTCTGCACTCGTGATGTGCACTAAATTCCAAATGATTTCCAAGTGTTAACGACATCTGGTCTCGCGTATTCTCTATGTCTTTGACCGCTGGATATCTACTGCTGGACTGTTCGGCGTTTTTATTTCATTTTATTTTTCATTCACGTTGGGTTGCGTCCGTTCAGATCGTTGGGGCCCATTCGGTGCGTGCTGAATCGGCAATTGGTTCACGGTAGCTGTCGCATTCGATCCGGCACGCACCCTGTAGCGCGCGTTCCCTGCACGCCTGACGTGGCACACTGAGGGGGGTGGTTTGGGGGGTGAAAGACACGCCATCATCGCATTATCATGCACGGACGATGCTCGCATGCACCATCGTTCGTTGACGCAGATGCCGGCGGCGCTTCTCGCTCTTTTGTCCGTGAAACTGGGCTTTGGTCACGGCCGCAGATGGGAGGAGGAGCGGGGAGTTTGGAAGGACCCATACTCTCGCGCCTTCTATTACATGTACATGTGTGTCCTCCTGAGATCCGAATCACACTTCAAGTTCCATTTGCGGGATTGAACATCTCACGTTTTGCTCCACGGTGTGTATGATCTTTGGTTTTCTGGTCGAACACATCGAACAAATAAGTTATCGCATGTTCGTGTTAATTCTGCAAATAAAATTTCTCGAGTGCGCCTTGAAGTCATCAATGAAGACCTTTCATGAAAATCCAGGAAAATATGAGTCGTGGTCACGGGAGGTTGGAGCGCCGCTCACGATCCTTCACTTTACCTTCGAATTCCATTATTAGTATGCTCTGCATGACCACCGTACCTTTTACAAACTCATAAATTGACCTCTCAACATGGGGTTGCTCGAAGACGAGCTATGCTGCACCAATGAGACAGATGTATCGATTCGTGGCTGCCCAATATAGAAACGATATCATCGACGTTGTCCAATCTCGGTGTGCTAATAGTCGTGTCCAACCAACCTAACAAACCAAACGGCAAGCAATGGACAGGTGATGTTCGGTTAAGTACTTAAATCGTGCATATGACCTTCTAAAAAAAAAAAAAACAGCGGGGCCGCTAACAATATAGTAGAATGGAGAAGGTATAGGCCTACGAATCGCGGTTATGTTCAATTTGTGAAATTCTCGACCAGCGAGACGCCAGCGAGAGCAGGTGATGGCGAGATTCGTTTCGGTTTGCGTTTGTCAGCCTGAGACCAGTCTGCGCTTTTGAAAATACCAAGTTTGAGATTTGCATATCTTGATTGCAGCTGATTGACTCTTCCGGGTTTCTGGCGCGTTCCCGATTGAACCCATGACATGTCGTCACAATAATGGCATCGTAAACTGGAATTTCGTGTTTTGTGATTGACGTTCAGTCGGAAATTGATGACTAATTTTTTGTTTTCACCGTTTGTCTATTTCCAGGTTTCGGATACGGGATCAGATATCTTCACGACGGCAGCTCCAAAACGTAAGTCTTTATTTTCTAATTTTATTTAAACACTTATCTCTACTCTCGCGGGTCATGGATGACGAAGATTGCTGATGTTGATGGATGGATGCTGTTATATATAAATGAGTTTGCGATACTCCACCAACTCCTCTGCTGCCGTTGTAAATGTTGGTTCAACCGGAGCTAGAAATAAATATTTTGAATTCTTTTTAAAAACATCAACTAACGTTTTGGCTAGATCTTTGAAGCTGGTTTAAGTTTTCGTATCGGTCAGTAAAATCAGTTTTTATAATTACTGACAAACTGTTACTGATGAATTAAAGTTATCTGGTATTTAAGTAAATCAAAGTTTATCCTTTAAAAATTCGAAAGTCATCCCGGTTCCTGCATCTTTCAAATTGAAATCGGTTACACTGCTCATCGCAAATGTTCATTTTTTTTGGATTTCTAAATTTTTTTCTCGAGCGTATCGTGAATTACATTTATTTAATTGGGGGAAATTTATTAACCTGGCAGTCATTCCGGACGCCACCAGACAATTAACTTGGTCTTCCGAGAATCCACGCGTCACGTAACCGTATACAAAACCGATGTTACCCCAAACCTTCTGCTTGGCCTCCGCTCGCCCCACTTTCTTCTGAGGAGCACGCCTCCGAATCTGCATACCAGCGCCGAGAGACGGCTCACGGCATACTTATGCAAGTTTTAAACCGGTTTGTCGGCTCAGGCGTTCTAAAGATAGCTGCTCGGCGCGTAAGGGAAGGGAGGGGGTGGGGGTGGAGGGTTAGCTAGCTAACAACTCCCGTCGGCAGTTTCCAAGTTTTTCCTGGGTCGTTTGTTAGCGCCTGGCCAACTTGTTTGTTTGGAAGATGCATTTTATGGACGCGCTGACTGCTGACGTGACGAGTGGTGTGTGGAGACAAGAGCTGTCGGAAGACGCTTCGTGGGGGGGTGGCGGAGAGGCTTTGCACCGGTGGTGGAAGAAGATGGGGATGCAATGCTGTCTCTTGTTGCTCCCGAGACCATTGCATCCGTCAATTTGGCGGAGGATTGGTGAATCCCCGAGAGTGTCGTCTGCATATTCCAATCGGCTGCGCGTCGAAATGCTCGGCCGCCCCTGGAATTCCGCAACTGGCATTGCGGCTGAGCGTTGTGTGTTTGCCTCGCCAACATCCGTCTACGGCGGCTTTTCTGCGAGAGCGCGCCTCGAAGGGTGGAGACGGTCTCAGGAATATACGTGGGGGGACGAAGGGGTTGTTTAACCAAGACTTGGCGCTACAAAAACTGTTTCCTGTCCAAACAGAAAACACGTTAGTTCGGTTAGTTCGGTTCACGCTCACGGGGCGTTAACAACAGCAATAATGACAAAACTCGTAGTCGTATATACATGTGCGCCAGCTGGTTCTGCCTGCTGCTGCTGCTTCGGAGTTGTAGATGAGGAAGATTGTGGGGGGTGAAAAAGGGGGGTTAGCTTTTCTGGACAGGGTGCACATACCAAATGCTTGTAAACTCGGCGACATGCCCATTTTCGGATCAGGAGTCAATTTTCGTCTTTTCTTAACGAATTTTTTTAATAATTAGAAAAGACCTTCGTCAACCCCACCACCCAATATGGCAGGGCGACTCTGACCACCGATTGTAAATGCACTTTGCAAAATGGATCACTAAACGTAAAGGAGTTTCTGAATAATTATTGCTACAATTAAAATCAGCGCTTTTGTTTTCAAAGAAATATTGAAAAGTATGCATTAATGAATGGATAATATAAATTCAACGCCGAAACTCCAGCCAAAATTGGTGCGCAATCTTTAACCAAGGGTTGACAAGGTGCCAATAAAGAGGGACACTTTTACAATATTCAGTAAGTGTGAATCGCCGTCGTCCTTTGTCGTCAGTTGCAATGGTTCTCTGTTAGTTATCCTTTTCGAATAATAGAGTGTTTTCTATTATTTTATTTGAGAGTTTCTCGCCGACTCTGGTCGTCTTTTTCGTCCGGCGCTGTCCCGGAACAGCCCCGATTTCATTATGAATTCGTTATGAATTTATTATGAAAAAATTTCAATTGACTTTTACAATAGTTTAGTGGTGTGTCACGTCGGATGCTGCCCGGCGCGGACCCCAGTTTAACGATCACGGTTTCCAGTCGATATGATGCCAGGTGAGGGGATGGCGACTCCCCCCCTCCCTCCCACGCAGCAACGACACGACAGTGCGGCCCACTGCCGTCCCGGTGTCGTCGTCGTTGCCAGAGGCAACCGCGTCTAACAAGCTCCCAACTGACACGGCACGCGCGGTCGCCGAAAAAAAAACCCCAGATTTTTTTCCCACTCTTCTCCCCGCGTTGCGCCAACCACGCACGAGCGAAACGAGCCCAAGATTGATGACGTCATGTCGATGGTTCGCGTTCCTTCAAAAACTACCAATGCCCCAGCAAGGTCTCCAGGCTCTCGAACTACAGAGTATTCCAATCACCGAAGGCGCAGAAGTTAATTATGATGGCGTCACAAGTGCTTGCTTCCCTTGATTATTTTTGGAAGTTTCTCGGCAATTTTAGAGTTGAATTAGAAATTAATTTCCGAACCCAAATCGCTGTCGCAGCCAGGTTAGCTGACTAGCGACGGTTCTGGGTTCGATTCCCGGCGCCGGGTTCTCGTTCATTCTAGCTCTAAAAAATGAACTGATAGTAGTAATGTGGCCCTTGAGTGGAACTTTAGTGAGCGAGAAGCGCCTGATAGTTAGTTGGTTGAGAAATTATCAATTCTGATAATAAACTGGATATGTTGGGAAGAAAAAGTCTTCGAAATTCCATCTTGATGACACTTGTTCATGCAAAAATGTGTTATCAGCGCTGTTGGTTCGTGAAGGCGGAGGTGAAGTTGTCGGGGGATGGGCCAAGTTGACGTGAGTGGAGTTCCAGTAATCTGAGATCGATCGTCTTGACAAGCTCTTCTCTCCCACGACGACGACGACGACGACGACGACGACGACGACGAACATGACGCGCGTGCGACGGGCAGGAAGGGAAAAAAAAGTTGAAGGGCGCTGAGGTGGGGGTGGTGGATTTCAAAAATGATAATAATGAACCTCCTCGGGTCTCCCCGGGCTCTCTCTCTCCTTCCCATCTCGTTCCCCGACGCAGCTGCACCACCGCACTCTTCGGATTAACCCGGGCGGGCGCGCGCGCGCCAACTAATGAAATCAGCCGAAATTATTAAACGTCATCACGGTCGCGCTGTTAATCGGATGGCAAAGACACCGATGCGCTTCCGACTGCGATGGCGGTACGGACGGTGCGCGCCCTCTAGTGGCGGACGACGGCAACGCTTTCGCTTTTAAACTTTATTTTTTTTTTGGAAATTGTTGAAATAAAATTGTTTTGATTGTAAACGTTAAAGAGACAACTGTTTGCAAATGAAATACCTCTTACCGTCAAATTATGAAATTGACTTAAATTAAACTCTTCTTTTAGCTTTAAAGAAAAATGTAGGATTCTGAGTATTTTGAGTTGGTCGTCTCGGATACTCAAGTGTAAATCAAAAACAATTATCGAGTTTTCTAACGCATGGCGTTATTCACCAATTTGCCAAAATGTCATAAAATATTTTGCATCGTGCTAATGTCACTAGTCCTAAAACAAATATAACATCAAAATTTGAATAAATGCATGCTAACTTTTCTTGAACAATTTGCAAATTGCAGTTACGTGTTCCAGTGGGTTTTTTCTTCATTTCCCAGAGTTCGATTAAGTTCATTATGCAATTTGAGTGTTGCTCTGACTGGAACATTTAGTATCCAGGGGTGGCTGCGCTTCCAATACTCAATCTGTATACGGGAGACGATCAGTTGCCATGGTAACTTGACTGACTTTTCCCCTCCCGACTGTCGTTTCGTGTGCTGACATTTCTTTTCCCCTACCCAATCCCACCCCCACCCAAGCCAACCTCCGCGGCTATTCTCCAGACGATAACTGAAATCTGCCGACACTTATTTCTACGCTCCAGTGGCACCCACACATGGTATCGCGGCACCAATTCCGATTTTGGTGTTTCCTCTCCTGCAGCGAACCAATACGATTGGGTTTTTTTTGTTGCCAAATTTCCTCACGAGACCTCTTGGCCATCAGCAGCGATAACGAATTTGAAACTGAGAAATACTGCAGTTTAATGACTAGCAGTTTTTATTTGTGCACAAATCGATCCTAATTGGGTAGATACTTCCCTGCATTGCACGCGTGTATTGTGTGATTGCCGCCTTTTGCGTGTTCACATCCTGCATCCTAAAAAACAAATATTCACTTTTCGATAGAAAGTTAAGCTAGTGAAAACTCAATTAGGAGATTCTCCTACTGGCTGATTAAAAGTTATGTAAATAGATATTTATTTCTTGTGGAGTATTTTTCAAAACCACTGGACGTGAACTTTCTCGTCATGGCCACGTCGATAAAAAAGTTGAGGAGGAAAGGTGGGTATTTAAAAAAATATATATACGCGCATTTCCGGTGAGAGGTCTTGCCATGCCAACCCATAAACAACGCACTCGAGCCTATTAAATATTGTAGTGGACCCCGGTTAAACCGTTCTCGTTATATTTTGGTGCTTAACTATATATGGACGACGACGCACACTTCTTCGTCCTGAAGCTAAAAGGTACTGGGGGGGGGGGGTGGAAGATGAGGAGGAGAAGAAGGGAAGAAGTGCATATGGCCGCCGGAGTCGTCATAAAATCCCAACGCGTATTTGCGTATCCGCACGTCCCTCGTTTCCCGAGCGTGTTCCGCACGATCAATAAGTGTGCATCGGGGCGGCCCGGCGGTTCCCAGGTTCCGATCGCGTGTGTGTGTGTGTTTCCGTTCGCCGCCTACGTCGACGATGGTGTGTGTGTGTGTGTGTGCAGAAGTTGCGAAACACACGTGGTGTCACATCTACTCTGTGAAAAATCAATCTCCCGAGTAATCTATTCGATCAAGTCTATGCGGGTCAAAAGAGTTCTGGGGGTTTGAGAGCCTCAATCTGTTCATTCAACGGGCTTACGAGTATGAGTGTGTGTGCACACGTGTATTGATGAATCTGACACTTTGAGGATTGAAACCAAGTTTTCATATATTTATTTTTTAGTTTCAAATTGCACTTTTATTAAACGTTAATTTATTTTCGAATCATATGTTAGCTGGACCGCGAGTTTCCATCGGGTGTGTCATACAATAAATGCAGACTGTGCTCAAGCAAGGGCCTTTCTCCCAGTCCTGAATTTCTTTTCGCTAGTGCTCCTCGTATGTCGTCACGTTCTTTTTCTGCTTCTGTGGTCGCCGACGGATCATTCGGGGCTTAGTGCTTTTTGCTGTCGGTCTCATTTTTATGAAACTTTGGCAAAGTGGAAAGCGATTTTGAGGCCGCCGGTGAAATGAGCGAGATTCGATGACGTCAGGTGGGAAATGCGACGCGGCCTCGCCGTCATGTCGAATGACTGTTTACCCATTGAGATAGTATAGATAATAATCGAAAATGGTGTGACGGCTCTCTGCGTGTGTGTCTGGAGGAGGTCCCTGTAGACTATCGCAGAGCCACTGGTGATGTTGATGACAGATTCGTGATGATTTGTACTACTCTTTAATTAGGTGGTCGGATCCGCTGGTTACATAATGTTGCCAATTTCGAAAAAAAAATCACAATTTTTTAAGATAGTGACCAACGACAAAAGCGTTTCCAATAGAAATCGCAAAGCAGCCTCAATTATTCTAATGTTCCACTAATTGTATTGCTTTCATTTCTTTTTACAGGGGATATTCCGAACCACACCAACAATCTCTGTCACGGCGGCAGCAGGAGCAACAGCCCGCCGCTGCATCTGCCTCCTCTCGCTGGCCACCTGCAGCAGCCCCTGCCGCCGCCACAGCAGCACCTCCACCACCACCAGGCGGCGCTGTCACCGCTCGCCGTCGCCACCACGCTCGCGCCACTACTCGCCGCCGCCCACCCGCTGCTGACCAACGGCCCGCACCGGCGGCACTCCCCCTCCTCTCCGCCTGCCTTCACCTTACCCCCTTCGGCCGCCGCCACCCCCTCCCCCTCGCCCCCACCTCACGCTGCCGTCGCCGCCCCCATCCTACCCAAAAACCCTTCCTCCTCGCCCACCCCCACGCCACCGCACCACCCACACCAACACCACCACCACCACCCGCCCCACCACCCACCTCGCGATTACGGCGGCAGTCCGGCCACCGCCCCTAGCCCCGGCCAGCCAGCTGCCGCCTCCCTGCTGGCTGCGGTCTCTCCGGCCCCCACGCCGCCGCCGCCGCCGCCCCCCCTCGTGTCCTCGCCCGCACCCTGTCCGGCGGCGGCGGCCCCCCTCAGTCCGGCGCTTGCACTACCACCTGCCCACCTCCCCGCCCTCCCCACGGCCGCCATCTGCACCACCACCGCCTCCCCCTCCTCCCCTGCACCTCACCCGGCACCCTGCTATGCGCCGCCGCCTCGACTGACTGCGTCGCCCCGCTCCCCACCCCAGCTCACCAACTACGGGTCTCCGACACCGCCTCCCGTCTCCGCGGCCGTCGCAGCCACTGTTCCGGTGGTTGAACCACTCGCACGTGCCGTCTCTCCACTGCCACTGGCGCCGTCCGTGGTGGTCGTCGCCGCCACCGCCGCCGCCGTCTCCTCGACCGGATTCCCGCCGCCTCCGTCACGCTCTCCGGCATTGGTCGCACGGTCGCCCACTTTGGGGGCCGCTTCGTCCATCTGCCCACCACACCGGCCGCCCTCCGCTCCTCACCTGCGGCCCACCAGATCCCCTTCGTTAGTGCCGCCGCCGTTGCCGCTATCGTTGCCCCTTTCATTGCCGCTCCAGCAGCAGCACCATCCCTCGAGCCTCCAGCAGCATCTGTCGTGTGTGCCGGTTCCGCCGCCGCCGAGGCCGTTGCACACGCCCACGCCACCCGTGTCGGCACACGTCACTCCCACCACCACCACCGGCGCCGTCAACACCAGCGCCTGTGCACCTCTGGTGGTTGGACGGGGACACAGTCCCACAGTCACGCGTGACACCCAGAGCTACAGGTAGGACCGGTGATCAGTCAGGCACACGCTGTGTTTCCAAGTTTGGTTGGCAATCGCAGCCAGGCACGGAATTTCTGTTCCTAAAGATATCTTGAAGTAGTTTAAAGTGCATGTACCTTCAAGCATCTTGAAATTGTTCAATATTCCTTTTTAAAATTCATTAAATATTTGATATTTCTAGAAATATCTTGAAATCTACTGATGCAAATGTTCATAAAATATTCATAAATGGCAAAATTTGTAGATTCCTACATGGGCAATGTTTATTGCTAGATACTGTGGCACTTAACTTGTTAACGAAACGAAAGTTACCACATCCTTTTAAATGGATCATCTAATCTTTCCGTGTCAGTCGCTGCTGCCAAGTGCCACATTGTTTGAACAACGTCTGAGTGCCTTGCTGCTTAAAAATATTGTAGAATACGAATTGATTTTGGGTTTTTCTCCTGCCACCTTTTGTCGCATTAGTTGTTCTATTTTTGAGTTCTGACGAAGCGTGTGGTGTGTTGTCATTTGTCGTGTCGCCCGCAGTAGTAACGTGAGCAGCCTGAGTCGGAGCAGCGTGACTCCCAGCAGCAGCAGCAACAGCAGCGCCAACGCCGGCTTCACCAGCGTCGCCTTCACGCCCAGCCTTCCTAGTCTCTCCTTCTCCAAGGCAGCCACCTGGGCCAGGTGCGTTACTAACCTTTTCTATGAAACAACATACTATCAATCTGTCAAATGATCTTAAATAGAAATTGCACCAGCATTATCTGCTGCAGATGCACTTATCCGATAAAAAAAAAACACATGTGTTCGTTTTTCCCCCTGTTTCCTCTTTCCGCAGTTCCAGCAGCAGCGCCAGCAGTACTCCGCTGGTGCTGGGTGTCCACCCGGGGCCACACGTCTCTCCGGCGCCGCCTCCGCCCCGACCCACGCCACCCTCCCCCGGCTCGGTGGTCCCGCCGCCTGGCCTGGCCTCGCCCGGCGGATTTGCATTGCCGCTGCACAGCAGCCACCACCACCACACGTCGCCCTTCTCCACGCACGCAGCGCCCCCCGTGGCGGCGCCGCCTCTCCACCCGGCCCACCACGGCATGTTCGCAGCCCCCATACCGCCAGCCGCCTCACTCGCCGCCGCCGGACTGCCAGGACTGCCCGGCTCCAGCCCAAGCCCTTTCGGTACCGACCTGCTCCTGCCGCAAGGAAGTGAGTACCGCGTTTTGCAGAACTTGTCGTTTTATGGATATATAATTAGGTATTATTAAATTGGTGAAGAATAACGGAAATTAACAATTCCCCAGTACCAGCCACTCTAACCTTTCGTTATTTTTTATCGAAACAGACCAAGCTGACCTCCTCCGTCGCGAGCTGGACAACCGGTTCCTGGCATCTCAGGATCGCTCAGTCAGCATCCCGCCGCCGCCCTACATGCGGACGGAGATGCACCAACACCAGCACCAGCACACCCATCTGCACCAGCATAGCCACCTCATTCCGCCCTCGCTCGGATCGCCGCTCGTGCCACCCGCCGCCGCGCACCTGGTGAGCAATGATGGCAACAACGCCATTATCGACAGTCCACACATATTTTAAATTGAAACATACGAAACTAGGAAAAATTCGAATCTATTTGTACATTTATGTTCATTGATTCGCCGTAATGTAATGGTAACGAAAGAAGTATGATTGAACAAATATATAGTTATTTTCAAGCAAATATGCCATCATGAACAGCAGTACAAGTATCTGGGCTGCGTATGACCCCGCAATTTTCTTGGACATCTCAAATTCAAAAGATAACTGGGACATCAACTACTACGCTTAGATTCATTCAGAACGTGTTAAAGTGGTGCCCAAGTAAAGTTAGTCAGTGGCCTTCTTCTCCTAGGCCAGACCCTTGCTTGAATACTGCAGTTCAGTTTGTGATTCTCACCATTTGGGAGCTTATAGGGGAAATTAAAATGGTCCAGCATAGAGCTGCCAGATTTGTTAGTTGTAGATTTGGTCGAACGGACATCGTCACAGACATGCTGTCAATATTGGAATGGGAGTCGTTGGGAGATACTCTTCAGGCACTATTGCAAATATTTAGTTGTCATCACATTCTAACACTGTTTCCATCGTTTCAGTTTGATAAAATCCCTAAACTGGATTCTCCGTTCTATCAACGAACGGTAAGTGCACATTACAGTCATGCTAATGTTTCAACCTAAGGCATTTTCCATTTTACAAACTTTGTCCAGTGCTTCATCTAACCACCAAATTGTATTTCTGTGTGTTTCCCTACAGCTGGGCATCCCCGGCTACGCCAGCATGTCTCCCCTAATGCCGCCGACGAATCCGGGAGCGACCAGTACACCCTTTACGTCACCCAATCCTCTGGCCGCATTCCAACCCAAGGTAATTGGGCGCAACACCTTGGCAATCGTTGCATCATTTTGAATTTAAATTCGAATTTCTTCTATCCAATTTAGTTTTAAAATTCCAATTTCTCATTGACTGCTAATTTGAAGCTGTCATAAAATTATAAAACTGCAGCCAGTCGCTGATTGAAACTGTGCCGGATTGAAGTTTTCGAGCTTTTCTTGATCACCACATTTTGGGGGAAGAGACATGCCCACTTGAATTTCTTCATTTAACACTGCCAATGTTATATCAGATCTAATGTACAGCCTGTCAGATAAGTCCCTCATCATTAGTGTCATTTGGTCTTATTCGCCAATGATGTGAGACTTTTTTGGCAACCTCTATATTGACTGACCTAGAACCAATATATTATACAATCAGTAGTACCCGACTTATTAGTTGTTTGCGAATCACTGAAAATGGAAAAAATTTGAATGCTCGTAAATTTGATACCTGACCTTGCCCCCTTTTTGTTCCGCTCCAGATGACGCCACTAGTGAAAAGCAAAACGCTGGTAAGAGAAAATTCATAATCGAACGTTACCTCGATCATTGTTTCCTCATCCTCTTTCCTTTTCCCCCTCACATTGTTCAAAACCCTAATTATCTTGGCTACCAGAATGCGCTGGATTCCATTAGTGGACGACCTATAGCAATCTATTTTATTGATTCATTCATTTCAAGTGTTTTTAATGTGGTATCCACAATTGTTTCTCAACCTCTCGTTCTACTCTTATAAGATGATCTCGAAATAATTTCCCCCATCCACCAATACCGAATCTAGTTTTTATTTCTAAACCATGTTATTGGCTTTATGCGCAAATGTTTAATGATGCAGCAGGCTGCGCCACCCCGATCGTTGCAGAAATCCGGTCGTTGGTGCGCCATGCATGTGCGCATCGCGTGGGAGATCTACAACCACCAGCAGAAGCAACAAGCCGAGGCTCAGAAGGGCGGCGGCGGCGGTGGAGGTGGAGCCAAGGTGGGCGATCTCATCAGGCCGCCTAGTCACATGTTCTCCTCGTTGCACCGGCCCCATCACGACCACCTCCAGTCGCTCTCCGGATCTCTCATAGGAGGACCAGGTACGTCGAAGCTGAAGAAACTTTATTTGTAGATTTAAACACATTGAAAGTAGTTCTCTTTCGAGGACCTCATCTCTCTCTCGATCGGCTCTTTGATATAATCTTGCTATGCTTTATTTTCTTCTCTACAAGGCTCGAGTCATCCAAGGACCTCGTTCGAAGCGAATCCTCATCATAATAGTTTTCTCAATCCAAGCGCCAGCCACCTAGGTAGGAAATTACAATTGATGCTTGCGTACAATTGTTAGAGATATAGATAGATTAGAGATTTTTTCTTTGTGCTGTGGTGAAAAATTAAAAAAATGTCTGTGGTGGGACTTTCACTTTATTCCTGTTTCCTCACTGCTTTTTCGCTCACAGCACCCGGACTGTCACCGTTTGCTCGACCTGGCTATCCCGGATTTCCCGCCTCTGTGGGTGCCTTCGGTGGACTGGGTTCGCTAGGTAAGAGTGAAATATTTTCGAAATTTTCATTAGAAATATTTATGGGGATTGATTGTTTCTTGTTGAAAAACAATCGTGATAATCGTGCGCTATGAACACTTGAGAATATTAGTCAACACTTTTTGGCATCTATTTGGGTAGCTTTTATGTTATAGTGACTGATTAGGTAATTAGAATAACCTTTCTATTGACAAAACATTTATCGTCGTAAAATAATTTTAATTTCTTTCCCCATGTTCAGCCGGTGGTAGCATCTTCGCCAGCGCGGCCGGCCGCGATCTGGGTCCGTTGGGTGCGCTGCCGTCAGCAGCTGCTGCCGCTGCCCACGAGCAGTGGAATCGTCTTCACCGCACGCCACCCTCCTTTCCAACGCCACCGGCGGGTGCCACCTGGTCGCTGAAGACGGAAGTGGAGCGCGAGAGGCACCACCACTGGGAGGAGCAGCAACAGCAGCATCACCACCAGCAGCAGCAACAGCAGCAGCAACAACAACAGCAGGAACATCGAGAGCGGGAGAGCCGCGAGATGGCCGAGAAGGAGAAGGAACGGGAACGGGAACGCGAGCAGCGCGAACGGGAACGTGAGCAACGTGAACGCGAGAAGGAACAGCGGGAACGCGATAGAAAAAATGCTGCTGCAGCCGCTGCGGCTGCCGAGGCGGAGAAACGAGAAAAGGAGTACGAGAAGTCCAGGGAGATGGAGAGGTGAGTGTGCAAATGAGGATCACAGGAGAGCGAGGTGGCCTGCTATCGCTGGGGTCATTTTTAATTACTGGACTGCTCTGAATGATTTCACATTTGAGGCTAATCAAAGTGTACACCCTCTGCTGAATACATTATTACTACGCCACTGAATTTAATTTTATTTAATGATTTTTTTTCTTCAGAAAATGCCTGTTCAACAGGGAAAAAGAACAGCGCGAGCGCGAACTTGAGAAACAAAAAGAGAGGCAAGTACACCACCAGTAATCTCGGTTTAATAACTTATATTAAAAAGGCTTGTTAAAACGTTGAAGTAGATTTTTAATAATATCTTTAAAATATAATGACATTCGAAACAAATTTTGTAGGGAAACTTATTTGATGGATATTTTGTTCTGGAATACATTTTGCTTTCAAATAAAATTCTGTCTCTTACCTGCAACTGATTGTTCGACCGATTTGATAGATTGTTCGAAGATCTACGTGTATGTCAAATGCGTTATCTAGAGTTTGTCTTAATAGATGTCATGTTTTCTCTGTCATTCAATCTGACACACAGGGACCGAGAAAACCGGTCACTGCAAAGGACGTCCTCGCTCAACTACGACAACCGCAATGGCGGCAGTGGAAGTGTCGGCAGCGTGGACGATCCGGCCAACCGGAGGCCGCGCGACCGTTCGCTTGAACGCAAGGAGCACCAGCACCACCGCCGCGACAGCTCACGCTCGCCCATGCGGGCAGGAGGTGTCGGAGTGGGTGTGGGCAAGAGCGACTCTAGCAGTGCCTTCGACAACATCCTCAACAGTGGCAACTCGTCCGTCTCCACGCCCGGCAAGCCGACGCAGCAGCCCCGCCACCCATCGTCCTCTCCGCACGATGTGCTGCGAATCAAGGACGAGCCCAGCAGTAAAAAGCACGACACCAGTGACGAGCCAGTACTTCTGGTGAGCACAGGTGGTCGAGTGGGTGGACCCACGGACCCCATGCGAGGCGTTGGCGGCCCTGGCTCCGATCCGTACATGTTGCGTGGCCCGCCACACAGCATGGCCGCTGTGTTGGAGCGAGGTCGCATGATGGGTGCGCCACTTGGCTATCCAGGTGCCCCGCCAGGAGCCGGCCATCCTCACCCGCACCACCTTGCCGCAATGGGCTGGGGAGCTGATCCGTACCGCAGCGGTGATCCATATGCGCGGGGTGCAGCTGCCGCAGCCGCTCTTGACTTCCACCACCGCATGGAAATGCAGCAGCAGCGCGACCTTGTGGAGCGGGAACGTGAACTGTTGCAACACCGCTTCATGAGCGGACCCATGCAGATGTACGCGGCAGCAGCCGCGGCCCGCGAGATGGCGCCCCAGCAGCAGCAGCACCACGATCTAGCGGCGGCGCAGCAGCGCCACGCGGTGGAAATGGAGCAGCGACTGCAGCAGATGGACCGCGAGCGGCGGGCCGTGCAGCACTCGTACCTGCAGGCAGCAGCCGCTGGCATGCCGGGTGGTCTGTTTCCACCCGGACCGCCACTTAACCACCACCATGTGCACCCATCCCACCTGTCCATGGGTGGCGGCGGCGGGGGCGGTGCGCGGCCGAAGACGGACTCGCCCCTAAACAGCGCCGCGGCGGCCATGGGACTACCACCTCCGCCGCTCATCCCGTCGTCGGCCTCTGCAAACGCCACCCCCGGACAGAACCATGCTGGTGGTGGTGGGGGTCAGCGTAGTCGCGGTAACTCGCCCGCCATTCACAGCAAGCTGGAGAACTCTCACCACTCGCAGTCCCACCACCACCTGCACTCGCTCCAACAGCAGCACCATCACCACCAACACGAACCTGGTTCGGCGCCCGGCGGCCACGGCGCTAAGACGACGCCCGGCGGTAAACGCGAGCACACGGCCTCGTCCAATCCGTCGGAGCTGGAGTCCCAGTCCAGATAATGATGGGCCAGCTGCTAGATGGGATTAACAGGCGCCCGTCATCAGGCGGGGCGCCAAGTGTTTGTGCGCCGTTGCCGTACGCCACATCTCGTCTTCTCGTTCCGTGACTGACCGATGCGGGTAGTCTCGACAGTGCGGAACCCTCTCAAGAGAAGACCCGTGACGCCGAGTGGGGCAAAAGCGGAAAACTAGATATAAATATAAAATATATAGAAAGAGAGACAAGACATTAAATACACGTGTGTATCTATATAAGTGATGGCGGAGGCGAACTGTATATCTGAAATACTCTATTTTATTTATATAGCACACAATTGCTATTGTGACTAGCCCCTCCCGTCTCCAAAAGGTGGACATACCCCTTCTCCCTCATTCACCCCTCGCTTTATCCCCAACACCAACACCACCATCCCTCGTGTACATACGTGTGTCTCTTGGAAAGACGACCCCCCCTCCCGTAACCATTTACATTACATCGCTCCATAGCACCAACAAAATTCCCCTCACGCTTCAGCTCGAAAATGCACCCCCGTAATCGTTTTCACTCTTTGTGTATATTTGTGTGTATGTGTGTGTGTGTGCGTGTTGAAAAATGTAACCTCGAGAATTACCCCCATCCGCCCCTTCTACTATTTTCTTCCCCTTTTCCACCACCCATAATACAAAATAGCATCGCAGGTCGATGACGTTACTACCACCTCTCCTTCCGGCCTCATCCCAATGAAATAAGGACGCGCAACTTTATTTTTTTTTTAAAGTTTTGCCCATCCTATGTTTTCGTACGTTGATTGACGCTATTTTTCTTCTGAAATTTCGTGTTTTGTTTCCCGGCCTCCTATTTATTTGAACAGTGTTCCCGTGTATCAGAGAAATGAGTATCAACATTTGGAATTTTGTTATTGAAATGAACAAGTTGTCAACAACAGCTGGCCAACATGGTTCAGAAAAGCTGTACGCTGGCGAGCTTATGTCAAAGGGCTCTATGACGAATAATGAACCGGGTTGTCTATTTGAACCCCGGCTGACCGATAGAACAAACGTTGCTGACCAATAGGACAAACGTTGCTAACCTGTCACGAAATTGCGAATGAGTGATTTTTAATTTTACAAATGGCATAAGGATTCTACACAATTTTTGTAATACCAATATCGATTTAGATTGTGGTTTTATTTCTCTTTTATTACTAAATCCTTTACAAAATATTATAATTTTTAAGCAGTTTTCAGCCTATTAAGACCTGATAAGAGCGGTGATTATGGAAATGGACTCAGTTGAACATTTTTTTTATCGAGTCTCAAAAAGCATTTTCTGGTTGGCAACGTTAGTATGGTTGAGTTTGCGCTGTAATCAAAGTGTTATATATTTCTTTTTATCGGTGAACCTGTGATTGGTAGTCATTCGACGCGCTAACCAGCAATCTCTCAACTGCCATTGACAAACTTTATCGTTTTTTCACCCTATTAAGAGTGCCAGTTGCGACATCAAGAAAATATTTTTATAGAAGATCGCATTCGAATGCCGGGAGTTGCATTTCCATAGTTTGATTCCTTCCTGTAAACGAAACACTCGATGATTAGTTGTCTAGGCAAAATCGGCTAAGTGTCCAGATTTCATCCCGACAGGCTTGTGTGAAAGTTTAAATGATCATAACGAAATCTTTGATTTATCAATTTTGATTCCCTCAAAACTATTTATACACAGACCTTGGTGTAGTCGAATGTGACAACCAGTCACAAATCGGCTTGCTCTGCAGGAATCGCACCATTACCCAAAGATCTGTATAGGACTTCTTCTAGAAGAGCGAATACTTTGGATTATCATTTCAAATTTTTCATTTCGGGGAAGAGCACAGTTTTTTTTTAACATTTTCAAAATTTCAGAGCGATAACGTCTGTTGACTCAGCTTGAATTTATTTGATCAACGTACAGAGGAGGAGGAGGGTTGAGTAGCTAATAAAATGATCGTATTTTGTCTTTCAAGATATTTATCAGGAGACTTGGTCCGGCTTACATCCACTCATCGCCCCTGTAAATATTCCTATCCATCATGTCTCCCCCCCCTGAACCACCACACAACTTTTATTTTTAAATACAAATTTGTACATGTACGCAGACTTTTCTATTTTTATGCACTACCTCTCTCTCTCTCTCTCGCACTCGCACTTCATCGTCCTTCCGCCTGCAAGCCCGCCAGCCAAACATTTATAATTTCTGGATTAATTTCGCTTTTTTCTTTTTCTGATTTTAAGTTGAACTTGCACCATCCACGTTCACAGTCCCGACATTCGATTTTTCTGCACTGCTTGTTGTAGGTATATATACAGAAATATATACAGTATATACTGTATATACGCCATGTGTGTGTGTAGAGGGCTGTAATAAAAGTTTAGATCGAGTTGGTGTAATTTGGTGAATGTACGATAGAAACCAGTGAAAATGCTGTTCTAATATTTGGCCGCTTATTATTTTCTTCTTGGTGGAACGCTCGTCAGCCTCTGAAAGCAATCGTCATGGTCGAGTTAAATGTTTTTGAAAAATAAGAGTACAAAATCGCGGCGAAAGATATTCCTGTTCCTTTAAGATAATTCAGTAAATGCATGGCCCATTTGAAACCAAAATGTTGTTAATTAACACGAAGCAACTGGTATTTGGTATTTATTTTATTATTTATTAAGGTGTTCCGTTGATAATTGGTGTTGCTAATCCAAGTTTTGGAAATGATCACATTTCGATAATTCTTGATTCATGTCTAGTTGATTTACTGCTTTGAAAGGAGTCTTGGACGCTAAAGTTGAAGAAAATGTTGAAGCCTGCATTCTTTTGATTTATGAGAATTTTGTTCCAACAAAAAATTGATCATTACATCATGAAACCCGTTCGTTCCCTCATATTTTAAATTTAGTTATCATTATCTTGCCTCGTGTAATCGTTTTCTATTTTTTTAAAATTCAATAATCGAAATTGGATCGAGT
>JAQGBY010002453.1:0-23024 GCA_034698785.1 Mycogona germanica
TCCTACGATCCTCTAACGATTCCCATTCCAATATTGACAGCATATCCGTCACACTATCCAATCGACCAAATCTACTGTCATTCGTAGCAATTAATGGCATCTGTGTTTGCGGATAGAAATTCTGTTTTATTTTTTGGTAAGAAAATGCAGTATTTCGCAAGTATGAAATAATTAAATGGTCAAAAAGACAAACGCGCACGCCATCGAAGTGCCTCGAAATTTCAAATGGACGATGATATTTTTCTTTCACACATGTCTTACTTATGAGTTTTGGAAAATTATGCAAACCCGTTGCCGTTCCAGCCCGGCAAAGAAGCGTTTCTCCATGCAAATTGGGGGAACCGTTCTAGCCTTAGGTGGTTAAAATTAAATTTCCAAATTGATGCAAATGTTCATTTACAATTCAAACTGAATTTCTTTCAGTACAGTCAATGGCACAACAACAACGAAGGACCCGCTTTATTCCTTCGTGTGTATATATACATGTATATATACTGTACGAATACATATACTGTATGTACGCACGTATATATCGAATCCACTAGACGGTTTACATATTGCTTTGATGACATTTTCTCCAACTCTGTCGGCTCAAAATTATTATTACGCTCATTTTGCCCTATGCACTGTATGCGCTATCACGGCTCCAGCGTATATAGAAAGAAGATAACTTATGCTTCGTACATAGATTTAAGGTAATGCGAGAAATTCAATAATTTCTATTTATAACCTCTGGGTTTGCACCAGACATCTCTGTCTTTCTCTCGCTTTCTATGTATATATACATATATATATATATTGTTATTTTATTTTATTGAGATAGGCGATGACGGAATAGAAGTTTCGTGCGCCCTAACCGTGAAATGTAGCTTTAGCAGGTGATGCGCACATCTTATCCAATATTATCAATGCAGCTTGGCGGTTAAAGAACAATTTGAGGTTTCGTTGCGAACAACTAGAAATATGTAACAAATTCAAAATAGCCACCGCAATTGGAAAACATGAAATATTTCACAGGTAATTTTTTTTTTAATTCACTGAAGTCACAACAGGAGTTCATGTACCTCACTCTCGGTGCTTAGATACTATGTGAGGGGCACATTCTCACCAGTACCCCGGGATCGAAATTTTCAAGAGTCCGCGTCGGGAATCGAACCCGGGACCGCCGAACCACAGTCGGTCGCTAAACCAACTGCGCTACGGCGAGTCGTATTTTAAATTGTTTAACGTGAACGATCGTTACCACGTTTTTGATGTATATTTTTTTTAATAATTCCACGTTGCCACTTCGAAAATGATCTTTCCGAAACCTGCCTGCATATTTCCAGACTGTTGATCAGCAAACTACGTTACAATATGGATTTGGTTTTTTTTTTACTGGAAGTGTATATTTAAAATTTATTTATTGGAATACGACCCATTTGCGTTCACAAATCAACCTCACGCTCTCTGGCATTACATCCACATATATAAGTGTTAATGGCTCGACGCGGATTTGCTCCATTAATCCCTTCATATGAGGCAGACGCGCTGCTAACTTGACCAATTCAGTATTGATTAACTTCATGAGACCCATGCAAGCTAAACGCAGTAAGACTTCCTGAATTTCTCTTCTAGATTTCACGTAACAGAATCATTATCCGCGAACAACTTCAATTTACTAACACACATTGAGCTAGAAGTGACATAGTCTTGATAGTTCGGCTTCCTTTGATTGAACACTGAGAATTCGCTTTCAAAATGCGCATAAGTGGTTTCAGGAGGATATATTCATGGATCGCGTTTGGGTTAGGAATGTTGAATGATCATTTGAACACGTTCAACGAGTCTGTGCGTATCGAATCGGATTGCTAGTGCACGATTTAAATCAATACTAAAGCGCAATCGTGCGTCCCATCCGATAGGCCTACTCCGACCGATGTTATCTCACTCACCACTCGACGCTTCAAATTATTCAATGCAAACGACTATAATAGGCGGATAGCTGTGCCACCATCGAGCCGGGCGCGCCATTTAAACTTTTATCAATGCTCCCTCGAGTGTTTAATTGATTTCCAAATAACGGTTACAAGTTATTCAACTGCACCCGTTGCTCATTTAAAAAAGCTTTTGTTATTTGGAGCAGAAATTGGCGATTTCGGTTTCCACATTGTACATAAACGGAGCTTGTCATGTCGTTTGCTGGTGTTACCGGAGTCGACACTTTTAGCGTCCTCCTCCTCCCCCCCCCTTAATTACCGAGTCGACTGTGATAGGGCAGCAAATGGTCATGCAAATTGAGTTCACAGCGACCGAACAAATGAACATCATGACATTAGTGCTTCATTGCGCTTGAAACGAGACAGAATCACATAAAGATATATAGAGGTACATGGGCAATTTTCAAGATTTGTGATGGCGAGATACACAGAATCTCTTAGTGATTTGTAATCTCATGATTTCTAATCACAGTGAATTATTAACATTTTAAAATGCTGAATTTTAATAATTTCCTTTGGAAATTTATTACATTTCTGATAGGAATGATCACAAGAGCTGTAACCGCTATCAGCTTGGTTTTCATTTCAACGTGAGCACAGGGTCTCAGGATTTGTCAAGGCAATAATTTCAAGCCCAGTTGATTGCAAAACGTGTAAACAAAAAGGCAATAAACGGAACAAGATTCAGCAATTACCCTGCTGTTGTAATTTGGGTTGCCCACGTTTTTTTTCATGCATTTTCGTGAATTTTCATTTGCATATCCTTGGTTCCAAACTTTGCTGCCTTTAGAAAAGCCATCTATGTTATGGTACAACGGATTTCATAATTTAGCGAATGCATTAATTAATGAGCGAAGGAATACCAAAATAATCAATAACGCAGCAACCCATTGCTTTTTTAATACTGTAATTTAAATTTTATTGTTATCATTTAATAACAAATATAATGTTATTTTATTTAATAATCTGTTTACAGTTTTCCAAACAAATATTTTACTGACGTTCTCAATTTCAATGTCGTATGAGTCTCACTGCATTTGAAATTTCAATTTAAAGTGAAATTTAATAACAGTTTTCATGCAATGACCACGTTTATAAATGTAAATGTTTTTTTCTCTAATACTAAATTTGTTAAGGTTCGGTGAGCTTGCAAAAAAACCTGAAGGTTTCGAAATCTCTGAGTTATCAGGAAGTGTTCAACATTGCCATAGTAAGGCGAGAAAATATTCTGGTTTTATTACAATTTTGCTGTTTGAACTGTTTTAATCATCTCGGGCCGGGGCTGCCTCGTGACAATTCTTGCGAGAGCGCGCCTAGTGCGAGTAAATATTAACTTTGTTAATTAGCGAGCACGTACAGCACTGTATTCGAAGGGAGCACGTATCGCTGCCACAGCCTCGAGAACGTCTGACATCGTTTTGTGTCGCTGCTGGTGCAAATTGGGGCGACAAATTGGAGCCTAGCAAAAACTTCAAATTGGAAAGGAGGGTGCGTTCGTCATTTTCACTATCGCTCGTGACCAAATTAGCATCGTCGCACCACCAACGTTCATGCACATTTAAAAATCAAGATTCAAACGTATGACAACGTGAATTTGGTAAACAATTTTTTGTGCCATTCATTTGAAACGAAAGAACAACTTTGTCTTCTCGATATTGAATTTGCGTATTCACATAATTTATTCAATCATTTATAGAAAAAAATATTTCTATTTTGATATTTAGTAGGGCAATATTTTGAAAGTCACTTATACCTTATTTTGTGCTGTCGATAATGCTATATTCATCACTTACCTAAAAAGAAAGAAGAAAAAAGGAACAATTAGAACATACGAAATGCGGAGAGAACATGGGGAACTCGCAAAGTGTTATCCAACTTGTGATATCCATTGTCAGTCAAGTCCACCCCCTTCCATCTCGTTCCGTCGGAAGAGTTTCAATTAATTTGCGCCACTGCCAGATAAACTTTTCCAGCCAATCCCAGCTCGATCCCGTTTCCGCCCACTGTTATCCGCGAAGTAGAAATTGATTCAAGTCGCACTCCCCACCACCACCTCACCCTTTTTAAAAAACATTTGCTATTAAGCGCTAAGCTGAAATTACCCCCTTGAAACCATTAGAACGGCATTCGAATACGACAGCATCTATGCAGCCGAAAACGCGAGAATCCATCTGGCCGGGGGGAAACGTCCCCGGAGAGATGACGTCATTCGATAGTCCCAGCACTGTCTCCGTTTCCCGCCACGCGGTGCTGCTGCACTTATCATCGTCGCCGGTTACATTATCTATTTTAGAGATCGCATTTATTTATCCTCATCCCCCCCCTCCACTACTACACTTCCTAGTCCCCAACTTGGCAATACTATATACTGTTCGTGTAGGCGAGCGTCTAATTCCCAACGCCGACCCATTATCAGCTTCCGCGAGTTAAAACGTAAAACGAACTTTGCTATCACCGCCGCGTATCCCTATTCACCAGCGCCACCTAGCTTCTATATATATGATATCCAAGAGACCTTCGCTAAAACAGGTTTGTTTTCATTGATTTGAGTTTAAAATTGCCAAGAAAGTGGAAATGGCTCTGCGAATGACTGTGGCTTGGGAGGTCCCGGGTTCGATTTCCGGTGCGGGCTCTCGAAAATTTTGATCCTTGGGACGTGCCTTTCGCATAGTATCTTTCTCACAAATTGAAATGAAAGTTAGCGTTTACTATTGAATATACAGAGCGCCCGTAGCGCTGAACTGCGTAACAACGAGAATACAAACGACAACAAATAATCGGTGTCCACGTACGCATATGTTTCTCAGGAGGAAAAACTAGTTCATTATAATTTTTAGATAGGTGTTCCTCATACAACATATGCTTTTGAAATTTAATTACCACCTAATATAAATATTTATATACTCGAACGTTCTAAATAGTTCAGCTTAACCGCCTTGAGCAATGTGTTCTCAGGAGATATACAGTCTCATGAATGATTCAATCCTAATAGTTCTCGCTAAGCCCTCTAACAATTTTTATAATGATTGTGATGCACTGACCAATCAAGCAGAAATATGCTCTCTATGGAGTAGTTATGCTAGCTAAACCAGGGTGGGGCCACTTTTGCAGAGATGCTATGTATAGCATCTGTGCGTGACAGTTATTGCTAATCTCTGGAGGCGGAAGTTGGTTCGTTGCTGTTTAAGTACATGTAGACCGATGTTCGGAGAACTATCGAAGGTGCTGCCGATAGTTTTCTAACTCACACATTATGCACTTTCAGCAGTCCTATCGGTGATTTATCAACTGAGCGTCACTAGCGGCGATAGTTGCAACCGGTCGTCAACTGTGAAATAACGAAACGGGCGCCAACTAGAGATAGGATCCATCGCTCATTAGAGTACTAGGTGGTTACTAAATAATTAGATGCATATTAAACAACACAATTTGGTCTTTGAACGCACAGTTGTGCTGGTCCAGCTTACATATGTGTATTAATAGAAATGTCAAAAGTACTGATAGCCTGAATGTGCTGTTGTCTATGTCGTTGGCGCGTTACAACCTTAAACAATGCCGATCGCATTGGCGTGGCAGCACGTTAGTCGTAGGCCGATGTTGATTCGACGCGACCTAGGAAGAAATGGAGAGGGCGCTTTTTCCTATCTCTCTGTCGCTCTGTTCCACTCGGCTGTTGCGTTGCTTGTCATCATTTACTAAGCAAATGGAGCAGAAGGATATGGGCAAACCAAAACGCAAAGTGCCTGGCTTTGTTTTCGAACGGATAACGGGGGCTCGGTGGCGAAGACGTATATCCAATAGAGCTAGCTGGTTGGACGGCTAGTCCGTGCTCAAATAGAACAAACACAAAGTAAATATTGGAGGTTGCAATACATCCGATTCACCGATTGGCCATTTAGATTTCGTCAAAACCAAAGCGGATAAATTAAAATGGTAAATCTGATAAGGAAGCAGGTGTATATTGGAATTTAGTCCAGAAGCATTTAAAATGTGCTCCAAAATCTTTCTTAAACTTTATTAAGAAATGAGGCATTGGTATTCTACATTCCTCGGGCCGTCACATATTTGATTCGAAATTTAATAGTCCTAGGATGAAATATTCTCGACCAATATATTCCTTTTTAAGTCTGTGCAATCAGTCTGTGTTTAAGTATATTAACAAACGAAATGGAAGGGCTTGGAAAACTTTGCCAAAACATTATATTTAACTGAGTGTGATGCAATGTTTGTCATTTTGTATTTACCATATTCACGATAAGCATTTACTGTATATGGTATGTTCCAATATTCTTCAGTAAAGTCAATCCCTGTTGTCGTTTTGAGGATTCTTCAAGTCAGAAACGACATTTAGCGGAGGAAGTGGGATAGGCGGCTGCCTCGTAAGTTACTTTGGAAACCCACCAACTGAGTTTCAACTTAATTCCGTTTAATTAAATTAGGAAACTCTAAAAAGGAACTAGAAGCCTTTGTTCCTGCGTCTTCGCAAAACGCTCTTTGCTTCCTGTAACTTGCGGTCCTGCATACAAAAACATAAAAAAGCTAGTACCAATTTGCTCACCACCACCAAACCTGGAGTTAAAAATTGGAAAGGAATTGAAGTTGCGTCACATATGAAACTATAGAACTAGGGCAATAAACGTCGCTCGTTTATGGGCATATAAACCTAAAAACATTATCTGACAAGATTGCATTTAATTTAAGTCATGCTCAGTCATACATATAGCGACTAACCTCAAATAAATTGTTACATGTTAATGTTTTATCATCTATCTACCAAGAACTATGTAATTACATTTTTTTCTATTTTAGGAATATGTATCTAACTGGAAAAGGAACAGGCTGTCGATTCTATTTTCGTGGCTTTTCTTGTCAAAGTTAATATTTTTGTTTGGGCTTATCTTAAAAATCATGATGACTTCACTTTCATGTTGATAAGAAGCTTATTGCAGGACGCGGTTTGTACTGCGATTGGTCAAAAGGTTGTAGAAAGAAAATCTCAACAAAAAAAATAGCTCGAACATACGATATATAATGTTCCGGCAAATAAACCCGAGAAGGTTACGGGGTGTTCTTATTTGGGGGTGGACGGGTTGCTTTCAGTGGGAGGCAATTTAGAAGAAACTGGGCGGGGGATTGATATAAGTTGGGCAGCCCGGCGTTGGGGTGGAGGTTGAATCCCGTTCGTGCGAAGACAAGGTGTTTGTGCGCCCCCTCACCACGCTTCGTTTCTCCTTTTTCTTAGCCCCCCGCTCAGAACCCCAATCTTTTATCGAAGGAGCCGCGGCCTCAACAACAACAACCAAACTTCATTAGCATTCTCAGCTGTTACCTTCTCCATTCCCGCCACTCCCCCTTCACCCTAACCATCATAAATTTCAGCTTTTCCGAAGCCGCAAGCGCGTTCCTCTCGCTCGATCACGTGACTGCCTCGGCGAACTCGATGGTGCAGAGCGATTTATGTTTCTGTGAAGGTGGCGCTGCACAGGATGCGCGCTCATCCAATAGTGGCGCCATCTGACACATTGTTTATTTACTCCACCCGTTTATGACGCTTTAAATTGGGGTGTTATAATTAAAATTCATCAGCGATTAATTCATTCAAATTCAAAATTATAATTGTATTGTAACTTTTATACAACTTTTATCAAGTCAATCCTGTTAGAATTAAAAGGGGTTCGTACGAGAATATACTTGATTTTCTTGAATGAAAAATTCAAATGCTAAGGGTTTCATAGGATTTTTTAAATAATTTTCAATTCCTACTTTGTTAGTGGGTTTACTTGTTTTTCGACGTTTGGTCAGAACTGCCAACGGATTTATCAAAATATTATTTTTTTGACAATACGATCTACGAATCTACAAAATTTTGCGAAATATGCTATAGGTTTTTTGTGCATTTTTAAAAAATGTATTGCTCAAAAAATTTGATAGTCTTTGGATCAGAACAAAGCATTATTATGGGTTCAGTAACAGAAGAAAAATAATGAGCATTCATCCCAAACAGGTGCTGCACCGTATAGCATATCTGCCTTACAATTTGCCACTTTCGGGCGGAGCTTTGCAAAGCGTGCGTTACGAGTGCAAACTCATACAGGGTGCCGCAAAATTGCATCTTCGAATTTTCTTTGCTTCAGCAGTTTCAATGCGATTGAATTCAAATTGCGTGAAGCTCTCGCGGATCTAAAAAATGTTAACATACTACTAAATTTGCGCAACAAGATTAATAAAACTTTTTTAGTTTCAAATATACCTTTATATCTGCCTTGTTCATATTAAATTTTGCTGCAGTAGCAAGAAGGTATGGTTAACTCACGACATTTTTGGTGACATTATGCCCAGAGACGCCCCTAGAAGAGTGATGCTTCTCGAGTCACTTATTGTCTTGCCAACTACTGTTGAAACTATCCTGTCATTGTGGTACATCATTTCAGCTTTAACTCCTTCTCAAGTTGCGTTGATGGAAATGTAAACATGGCGACTGCCAGTAAGAGCAACTGGTATAGGCGATGGGAGAGGGAGGGGGTGGATTCTGTGCGATGAAATGGTTAATGGCGAGCCCAAAGTGAGGGCGAAACATATAAATTTGTGCGCAGCGAAGTAAGAGCTGTGGAGAGGCTGCTCGTGTGGGCGCGCGTGGAAATAGGCCCAACAGATTCATCAACGAACTAGAGCTAATTACCGACGTGGCAGACTGGATTTCTAGTAAGGATCAACACTGCCAAACACGCGCGCGCAAAAAACAATTATCCGATTTAGAGCGAAGGAAAATACTCGCTCGAGAAAATCGTGTTCTTGTTACAGATGCGCCAGACAGATGCGATCCTGGTGGCTATTGTTGAAACTGTTTGTAAGCTTCCTATCTGGATTCCTGCACGGGCGACCAAAATGTTAGGGACAAAGCTAATAAACAGTACTAACTATTGTCGAAGGACCGCGGTTGCGCGAATAATTTCAGCCCATGTACAGGCTCTGTTTACTCGAATTTTGAATTAAATCTTTATATTTTATAACGAACTAAAATTAAAGACATGTATTTAACTGTTTCTTTTAACAAATTGCTTTTGAGGATTTACAGGATATGATTATTGTAAATCAGAAACAAATTACACTGTAACTGTTTCAATATTTTACCCGTAGATTCATTATAAACAGATGATAAATTCTCAGAAGCCCCCAGTCTATAAAACAAGTTATTTAGTTAAGTACACAAAAATAACAGAATTTATACATTTCATAATGTTCAACGGTGGTCTACAGGGTATGGCCACTAAAAAGGTATTTGTCGCAGTGCTAAAAAAGTCAATGTCCATCTAAATGTTCATGTACAAGAGAAAATGGGAACGGGGCATGGATCCCAGGGCCAATACTCCGAACGTTTATACTTTGATAGTGACTTCGTCCCTATGTGTATGAGCATAGGGCTGCAAGGGAAGGGTGATTCACCGTGAAACGAGTTTTCAATGTAAAGTCGAAAGGCTGCGCACATCTTTCCGCACATTATAAGAGTAACCAACTATCGATTTTCCCGTTCGAAGGAAGAGGAACCGCTGTAGACCACCGTTTGCAAATCTTCCATTTCCCCAACCATTGCTAAAAAAATAATAAATTGCTGAAAATAGAAACGACAATAACGGCAAGAAATATAAAATAGTAAATTGAACACTATCTATCATCTGCCTATAACGTTTAATATCAAACGTTTAAAAAGAAATGAGAAATATTTGCCTCTGGAACTTTCACTAAATGTCGGTTCTCGTTTGTGCGGTGTTTATCTTAGCGAACATAGGGTGACGATTTTGGAATATCTCTTTACATTTTCTAATATAAGGTGATTTAATTTTGAATTTTGCGAGTTTTACTCAAAGAAGATGCATGCCGTTGGAATCGAATTATCGATACTATTCACCCTGGCCAAAACAATTTACAAGTTGGCATCTTGGAACACCGGTGGCAGTTGAAACAAAAACGCATTGTTTATATTATGGGCCATCTTGTTTGGGACTTGTGCGCATGTGGGATGAAATATTTTTCAAATTGATAAAATTTAAATTTAAAATTAAAGTTAGGCCAAACCAACATGACAGTTCCATGGAACCAAACAGGAAACGATCCCTCGTTTACAGTAATACGAGAGAGCTCTTTCGGTGTGGCCACATTTCGGTGCATTATAGTCGGCTGGTTTGCCTACGTTTAAATGTCACCTCCACGTAAGCTAAGCAAGAAAAGCGACATTCGTGTATGAGGGCGGCATGGGTGGTGTTGGATAAGGCGCGAGAAAAAGAGAAGTTTGGAATCGCTCTGGCAGCAGCGGCAGTGGCGATGGTGGTGGCGGTGGTGGTAACTCGGCGGCGGCGTTATGGGCTGATTTCCAGACACTCCATTATGCGAGCTAGCGTGTTATTGCTGACTCTGTTCATCATTGAATTCTTTTTTCGTCGACTTTGCATGCTTTTACAATTTAGTCGATGCAACGCGGGCGCGTACGCGCGCGCATCACCGCTCTCGCCCGGGAACGCGCGCCAATGAGAATGAACTTTTATGTGCGTGCGTGTAGGTGTCGCTCGCGTTGCGCAAACGACTGCAGCGACCCCTGCGACGTGCAGCAAATTGACACCGCACTCTGCCAACTCTTCGCGCGATTTCATCCTCCATCAAACAATTGATATAAGAAAAACAAGGAAGCAATACTCTAAAATATTAACCATTAACTCGTTCAAATTGTAAATATTACAAATACTTCATTTCCAGTACATTTCGGTTTGACGCACACAATTTCGTTTTCTATATAAAGAAGATTATGATTTTGTATAAACAAATTGTAGGGAATAGTTCAGCCGGTCGGCCACGAATGTCGGAGAAAATAGAGCACACGACTATACGTATGTATATACCTTCTTACGTTCGCGCCAAAATCCTGCGCCATTGATTCGCTACATCAAAAGTCACCTTAGCTACTAACAAAAATATGGCTACCTGCCTAGCAGCTGCTCGTGGTTAACTAAAGGAAACGAAACTGCTGAAACTTGCTGCACAATATGTCTATTTTCTAGATTTGCTTTTGTAATTGTCCTCGGTGTCGCTTCCAACGAGTTCTGCAACGAAACTGGTCAGTGTGTCTTGCAAATACGTTATAGGTGCCCTTTGTTGTGACCATTTTGTATTTATGCTTAAATTGTAGTGTATGAGTGAGACGAATTGTAGTGAGACGAAATTCTAATCAAAAGACAATTAAAATGTGGTTACTACACGTAGATACAAACTGGAAACGAATTCAAATTTCTGTTTCAATTTAATCTTTTGATTTTTCAATTTTAATTAGTGGCATTATCATACAATGACAAAGAGGTATTTTCCCAAAGATGCTGCGGAATGGAGATTAAGTGTTCACTGTACGAGGTTCTATTTATACATATGACTGGTAAATACACTGTATGGACTGTTTAACATTTCGAATGTCCTTGCTTGGTATATCGAATTTCTTTGAAAGCTGTCCCCGTTTCACTCACTCGTCCATCGATTTTCAATCACAAGACGACACAGCGCTCTTGCTGCGTGCTTTTTTCTCTTCTGAGTTTATGGTTTATAAATAGGAGATTCGCAAACTGAAAATTCCCTGTTATTTGTTTCGAAATACATCTTGGCTCGAAAGAACGCAAAATAGTGATAAACACTTCGATTGTTTGGAAGTGCGTGCCGTGTCGGTCTACGGCAAACGCATCCTACCGAAAACGCAGTCTAAATTGAATAAAAGGTTTTAAAGAGAGAAGCTTTCAATTTCTTGTCATCACTAGGAAATGCAGACAGCCTTTTTTCTTGAAACGTCAAAAGAAAAGAAAAAACAGACTCCCGCCCCCTAGCACTCGTATTTTGTAAACTTTTCGGATGCATATTGTTTACACATTTTGTTTGCGTATTTTGTTTATACGAGTAGTTTAACCTCACGCAGGTTATTCTTTCACGAAGAAGTAGGTTTGCATTTTTATGACATGTCGAATCTAACCATAACCAAATTTTAAAAAGTAAAACGCTTTTCTAGCCGACTGGCAAGTTTCCATAAATGTGCCGTTGAATCATGCATTTTCTCCTGCAAAAGTAAGCCATACACACACAGTCTTTTTTCCTTTTCCTTCCATCTCTCAACTATTCTGAAACCATTCTCATGCTTATTATATCAATACATTGTTTTTTGTATGGTAGACTCAACAGAATATAGTTTGCACCTCAAGGCAAACTGAGCAAGACTTAAACATTCTATGCACACAAAATTGAAACAATAAACCATTATTGCGCTGAATGGCACATGATTAGAAATAAGTGTTTTGACCGTTGATGCACGCTTGAGTAAGTTTTGCATTTAGCGGCATGAAGGGTTGTCTGAGAAATTCGTCGGCTCATTGCTTTTCTCTTGAACTACTTAACCCCCTCCCCTCACCAGGGGGCGACCTCGCATTTTTTTCGTGGCGGGAATCACTAACGTGTTCCTGACCTCGCGAAAAGAGGAACACCCAACTTACACACATCCAGTTCTCGCGTTCGAAAAATTCCATAGATCTCGGACGGGAATTAAACCACACCAAACCAAGACCATTTGTTTCTGGTCGTCAGATTTCCAAATTTCAACTACTCGTCGTTTTGCTATTTTACCACTCGCTCGCCAACCCTGCATCCCCTCTCTCTCAACCCCCACTTCCATGCTGGTCTCGCGTGCTCGGAAAATGGCCCCGCGGGAGATGGTGTGCTACTGAGCCTCGCCTCCACACCCCCTTCTCCCTCATCCCCCTCACCCTTTTCCTCAGTTGCTCACCTGCATGTCGCGTCGGCGTACACGAGCGCGAAAAGGTGGAAGTGTGCCACTTTGAGCGTGCGTGATTGGACTCCTCCCACCAGTGCTGCCACTGGTGTCGAGGAACGTGACTACGGCCCATTAGCGCGGAGAATCGCAACACCGAAACCTCTACTGCCATCGCCCAGACTGACTCCGCCATTCGTGTCGAAGAATGAAGTCGGGATGCGCAGGTCGGGTAATTGCGTGTTCAGTTCCAAAAATCCTCAAGACTCACAATGACCCATATTATAACGAAACAATATTTTGGGTTTATATTTTAACGTTTTCACGTTCACTATGCAAGAATTTGAACTTAACTAAACTTTTCTTTCAATATTTTTTCCCTTGGTTGCGGTTCTTCAGTGTCATTCAAATCAAAATGTACTATATCAATAATTCACGACATCAAATTTTAAGTATACAGACTGAGGCAGTCTGTAAATAATGAAAGAAAGTATCTCTGGACTAAAGTACAGAGTACAAATAGGTGATGAGATCAAGGGTAACTTAAAAATTATAATAAGGTCAAAGAAATCTTGAACTGATAAAGATGAAACACGGATATTCTTAATTATATTGAATTATTTATAAGTTTAAGATTTCTTTAGCCTTATTACAATTACAAAGTTCCCCTTGATCTCGTCACCTACTTGTGCTCTAGTCTTGAGATACACTTTCTTTCATTATTTATAACTCCATAGATGATTTTCTTGATTTACTAATTTTATGTGTCACTGTGTCGAAGTCATGCATAACGGTTCGCCGATTAAATCGCGTGTCCATGCTAGGAATTGATACATATGATTTTCATCGAATATACTGTACATGTGTTGTCATACGCGTACGTATAAACCGTTCACTACCTGAGCTGTTGTATGTTGTACATGTATTTATCTGTTTATGGCACGAAGAGTTCTGACAGGGAAGCATTTACCTTCTCCATGACGAATGGAATTTGAAGGCTATTGAAAGGTCTGCGTTGCGGTCGTAACGCCCACGTTCGTACACCTGTACGCATTTTAACATGTACACAAATTCAATTTTCAAGGCACATTCGCGTAAACATCTTCCTCGCGATTTTTGAAATAAAGAATCATTTTATGTCAAATTCCTTTTACCATTCCTCGGAAATTCAATTAAACATAAATTCTACACTCAGATGAATCACCATATTGAAATTTGTTTTAAAAATGAAATGGTCATTTCCTTTTTTTTCGAAAGTGCAACGCGGTCGAATGTTTCGCTGAAACACCTTCGACGTTCTTAGTTCGCTCGTGATTGGGTGATCCCGCATCGCATGGAACTGACCGACGATTTGGTAAACAGACAGAGCTGAAGTTCACGCTGCTGGCGCTGTGTTCGCCCCATCAATTACCTGTTAGACACGCCCTCTGGTGTCACTCAGTCGAACCAGACCGCACAGAGTCACTTATAATTGAAAGAAGACGTTTAAACACGAATCACACTTCCGAGTCGCTGCGATAACTAGCGGTTGTTTTGACGTTTATTGACACACGAGTGACAAATACTGAAGTTGAATGAAGTTCACCTTTCAAAACAGTTAAAATATTGAACTGATAGAGCATATGATTGATGAGTTGCGGTTTTTCTTATTAGCTGGCAGCATTTAGAAGTCCTTTTAGGTCAAGTTACAGAGTAGTCACATATTGCTTTATTTCAATAAAAGTTAAATAATACGGCAAACCAGTTAAAGTCACGAATCTCTATTCTGTAGTTGTTAGAGCAGATTTTAAAATAATTTTATTTTAACCCGCCAGGATGCATTCATTATTTTGGAACTTCTATTATTATTTTATTGAATATTATTGATTTTCATTGACCTTTCCGATAATACTCCGTTGTGAAAATATTTCTTATTTTCGTTATTCTTGTTATTATAACTGCATTATCGACTGTTATTGGAGGCTGGCAAATGTCAATGTCGGTGTCAGGAAGGTTGACTCTTCAGGTTAAACTTAATCGTGATGACGAAAGCATGCATCAACATTGACCGCCTGATTTAAAAAAAGTTGCCCCTTATCAGTAGGCAATCACGGCTTGCACACAGGTCGTGCGGCGAAGCGAGTCGCAATCGTTTCAGAAGTTCTGTTTGCTCACGTTGCGCCTATTTGAACGAGTCAATAGAGCGGCGGTCAGTCGGGTGTATCATAAACTTCCATTGTAGTTTAGGTGGAACTCTGCGCGTGCTTTGGAACGTTCCAATTTACAATTACAGACGAGCCGATCGGAATATAAAATAGTCGGAGCGTGGTGAATGATGCTCGCAAATTGGGGATAGCGCGGTCCCACTTCCGAGAGAGCTGGATGCTGAACATGTCCACCGAATCGATTTGGTCTGACAAATGTCCGCAATAGGGTTCTATCGATTTGTTGGTACGTTCAAGTTGGCGTAGGATTATTCAGATTTTTAATAATTATCTGTACCCTGATTGAAGCGACAAGCAGTTGAATTATTTTAACAGAGTAAATAACAATTTTCGTCGCATGAACCAATTTTATTATACCTTTCTTTTTTGTAAACTGGCCCTGTCGAGACATTGAATGTCACATAAACTATACTGAAGTTTTTATGTTATGGACATATTCGGGGGCACCATGACTTTAAGTAAAATCTTAATCAAGTGCTAATTTTCGTGTTTGAGTATAATGGCAAACTTATGATCTAAAACTTCCCTTCCACATTTAAACGTCCAATTCTTAATAGACTAGGTGCCTTCTTTAAAGTCATTGATGATTGGACGTTGGTGTGATTCTTTTACCCAATGATGTGCTTAATTGGCGCAGTTAAAATATTCGAATTGACATTTCGGACTTATGGAAAAAATCAGCTATTCTTTGTTTTGTCATATATTTCACCCAACGGTCGTAACACACTTACAAAGAAGTAAAAAAAAACTGGGTCAGCGCATGATCACCAGGCGGACATCTGGCGGCATCTGGCGCGGCGCTCATCTTGGAAACATATCCCTATGTCGTTTGCGCTTGACTAACGTGAGGCTCTATGCAAATGAGGTGGTGCCCATCTAGGATGTCACGTTGGAGGCTGGCGTGTAATCTGAGCCGACCAATAATGTCGTCAATTTGCTTTTTTGATGATCGATATGCGCGCGTGCATAAATCATACTCGCAAATTCTACACGGACAAACTTAGTCGCCCGGTCGCCCCCTCCATCCTCTCCTCCTCAGTGACGACCTCGCTCTACTCTTTTCATGATGGCACGAATGAGTAGGAAAAAAATGAAATGGAAACTGGAGACCGGACTTACAACGTCATAAAAGTGGAAGCGAAATGATTTGTCCAGCTTTTGACAGGAGAAGAAAAAATCTTGCGCTGGCAACGAGATATTCATAAAGAAAACCTCCCGTCGTGATAAATGTCTTCCCATTCGCGTTTAAGCAATGAGGAGAAAATCTCCCAGGAGCATGGATTTCTTTTCCCACGAATGACTGGGTTGAGGTTCGTCTGGTAAACCATGGAAAATGCACTCTCAATAGTGTTTGCATTTTTAAAAAACATTTGTTGAACGTAAATGTGGGCGTCTTCGTTTGCTCGAAGCTAATTACAAGAACTGCGGTTATTAGTGGCATTAATTTCAGGTATCCACAAGATTAAAGTTTCGAAATTATATTGCGAATGTGTAATTAATAATAACGACTTAAAAGCGGCATTACAAAGTGTTGTGCACTAATTTACCTTAGGCACTAATTTAGTGAAATTATGTTTCAGAGTTTGGTTTATGGGACAATAGGGCATCTACTTCTCGTGCATGGGCTAGGTTAGGTGTGCCTCTATACTTGATGACACTTTATAAATGTAGTTAACTTAAAGAGGACACTGTTGAAAATTCGATGTAACAACCATTACTGAGATACTGTGTACTGCACCAGTCCAACACGAAATTAAGGTGACATCGAGTGTAGTTGTTCAGCCGTAGCACCATATATCTTGCTTTCGTATCAAACCTATATATTAGTAGGGAATATATGAACTTTTGGCTTTCGATACGACTGTGCCGTGCCGGTGCTCGCTTCAACGGTTTCCCATTGTGGGAGACGCGCTCCGAGAGTCATAAGTAACTTTTTTCTTCCCCTACTTTCATCTTAAACTCCCGTCCCCCTTCCATCACCCTCTATTCCCCTCCTTCGACTTCCTTGTACCAATGTTTTGACACTATTTCTGCTAGAATTCCGATCACTATTTCTGGAGGCGGCTGAATGGTTTTCTGTTAGACCGCACACGTCGTTCAATTTTCCGCAGAAGCCGACTCGCGCCACTGCCAATCACTTAGTCTCAAAATAGGACTCCATTTTGTGAGAACCAAGTAGGACATAACAAAAATCAAATCCTGCCTTATGTGGAATCACTGTTTTAATTTGTAAGTTTAATTGCTTTTGGGGTAAAATATATACGTGATATACTTGTGTTTTACCAGATTCGCAAGTTTCTACGTATCAACAAATTATGGCATACTTTTAAATAGTCAATTAGAGCTGATGTCTGATGTCTGAAGTGGGATTGCAATTTCAAGTGACATTTCCATCCGTGTAAGAAACACACGGGGCAACGCCACAAGACAAAATCTATGTAAGATAATATGAATTTGATTGGCGATTATTTTTTATTTTGGCTGTCTACTTTAAGACGCCAGATTTTCGTGTGTATCGGTCACTACATCTGCGTCCCGAAGCCCAGGAGAGCGATGGACGATTGGCAATGGTGTGTCTAAAATCCCCATTATCTCGTCGACATCGTGCCATATTCCCTCGTAAAAGTCGCACTAAAATTATTTCTATTTCCTTCCGATTTCCCCGTCGTTTGGTCAGCCAGCCAGTCAGCCACCAACTACCATAGCCACTTGTGACGTTTTTACATTGGTCCACATCAGATTGGTTTAATCATATCGAGTCTGAACAAAGAACAAGATAAAAAACAGTCAATTGAACAATTTAGTTGCTCACTCAAATTAAATGTTGACTTTTAATTTAAGGATACATTTATTTGAATATCAGATTCGTCTGTTGGTAAGTCTATTGGTAAAAATCAAAATTATATTATTCAATATATTTTTTTGTTCCCTTCACTGTAGTCCCTGCAGTAATTTTTGTAAATTTTGTTTCTTTATTGATGAGCAAAACTTACAAGCAACCAAAGCAAAGTCTTAGTTATTGTGACTATACTCTGTATTTTATAACCTAATGGTTGGTTGTACGACTCGTCGTGGCCCAGTTGGCTTAGCGACTGACTGTGGTTTCGGCGGTTCCGGGTTCGATTCCCGGCGCGGGCTCTCGATTATTCGATCCCGGGGTACTGGTGAAAATGTGCCTCTCACATAGTGCCTAAGCACTGAGAGGGGTACAGAATCTTCCTGTTGTGAGATACACTTCAGTGAATTAAAAAAATATATATATTGTTGACCAGCCCCTACTGAATCGGTCAGGCCGGGTCCAAACGATCCGAATGTGAAAGCAATCTTCCAGACATCTCTTTGCCAGTCTCCACCTCGCTCATCTTGACTATAGCGAGTCAGCCTCTTTTCCCCCAATCATAAATATTATTTGCTTTATGATTGGTTTTTGAGATGACACTATTGGCTGCGCGCCGGTTCTGGGGCTATCGGACTCTCGCATGCCAACGTCCGTCTCGTCGCGTCCGGACAACCGGTCAAACCCTGAACTGAGACTGGCGATTTCGAGTAGAGCCACTGAGGAAATGAGATCGTTTTTCCTTCACACCGCCAACACACCCCACTCCCCATCACTGACAAGTTTAATGGTCTATATGGCGCCGCAAGGGTAATCATTGATTGTCATTCCAAGATTGTCATTCTGGGGGTCTCCGAGGAGAATACTATTTTTTTGGGGGGTTTTTTCCGTTACAGCTCTAATCGTTAGATGCAACCGATCTCTCTTTAAGAAGTATGTAGTACATTTTGAGGGTGTCTAGATTAATGAAGAAACACAATTGGCTCTATCCTAAACTTTAACATGACTGATGAAGCTTTTACATCACTGGTCAGGAATGATGCGGATGTTTGAATCACGTCATACTTTTCAGACCAGGATGAGCTGCAGACTAACATCCTGTGTTTATATCCAGCCAAATCTCTACAGATATGTTTGGTTGTATCAGCCGACATAACCCCCATCTAGAGTTGGTTGGCGAATTTGATCACAACCATCTTTAACATAGGATACAGTTTCATGCAACTACGAATACAAGTGTATTTCCTGAGCGCAGTGAACGTTTTTGGTTAGAGTAATCAAACATCCGCCAATGCACAATTCTAACACTGTGATTTGATAAGTACGATATCAGCTACAATATCAGTTTTCTTAGAAAACTGTATTACATAGGTAGGGCACCGTAAAATGAACCACGAATTTGCCAAAGAAATACTGACAAAAAAACCTCAACGAGCACATGATGGCGCTGTATCTCTATAGCTCTAGGCTATTAGCCGTTTGGGTAATTATTCGCATATTCTATTCGAGTAACATACAGAGAATATTTTTTCTTTTGCTCCTGTCTCTGGAGAAAACGTGTTCTCCGCTGCACAAGACGCATGCAGCGAGCGGCCCCGTAATTCCTGTCGGTAATAACTTCTTAATTAAGCTTATTTCATAGCTAAATGTCTCGAGTGCCATAAAAAGCGACACGGAATTTTTATACTTAATGAACGGCTACGACAGAAGAATGTTAGCGACGCCTATTTTAATTTGCCCATGCAGACTTGGGGAGTCGTGTTTCGCTCTCTTTTTAATTCAGAGAATTTTGACTCCATGCGGCGTTGAACGGGTAAAAGGGTCGCGACCAACTGCGCAGAATGTAGTCTCTTCTTCCACATGAGTCACTTGTGACATTTATCAATGGAAAAACGTAACCCGAATGAATTGATCCAGTAAATACAAATGAAAGTTATGTCTGAT
Organism: Mycogona germanica; assembly: GCA_034698785.1. Classification (NCBI taxonomy): domain Eukaryota; kingdom Metazoa; phylum Arthropoda; class Diplopoda; order Chordeumatida; family Chordeumatidae; genus Mycogona; species Mycogona germanica. The sequence continues at coordinate 19,753 of JAQGBY010002453.1, forward strand.
GGCATAAAACTTCAAATTGAAACCAGGATTTAGAAATAACCAATAATTGATGTAGATTCCATTTTTAATTTAAAAACATTTATCAGCGTCCGGAATGAGTAAGGAATGTTATTTAATTTATGATAACCGACTAACTAACTGAGCAATTCATTCAATTATTAAAATTGTATAAAAAATAAAGGAATCCTACCATAAAGATAAATCGAAAGGGTACAAAATTGAATTATACGATATATTATATTGTGTTTGACGAGTTGGAACTTTTAGCTTTTGGTATTAAAAGCTGATAAATTGAAGATATGAAAACGACTTTCAGCTTCAAAACAGGCTAGTTTCATTTTTTTTTTAGCTCAACGAATTTATAACAGTTGTTACGGCATTACAGAGCGCGTATCCCTATTGGTAGACGGCTAATCCAATTCATGCATGAAAGACGACGACTCCGTGCATATATATTTTTTCGTCTCTAGGATATTTATGTCACCACTGCTTACACATTCCGCCGGAACATACGGCAGACATTAAGACCCATTAGAACGTGTGCCAACAAATCCAAGTGGCATTTTAATGAGAAATGTATTCCCGACAAGCAGAGAAGAGAAAAAACCCCACCCGCTGTAATTCCTAAATTTCTTTAGATGCAAACACTAATCCTCCGCCCGCTTTCTTCTACCATTTCCCGTCGGCCCCGTCGTGATCCCGGCCCGTCATTTTCTATACACACGATCAGAACGTGTTTGGAGCCCGCCAGGAACAAAAGAACATCCAAACGCGCTCACGCACATAAGAAAAAAAAACTCCATATGGCGCGTGCCCAACATGAAAAGGGATTACACCCTCAGTTCTAAAGAAGGGTTAATTAAGAGTAGCAGCCACCGCGGCCCCAAAACTCAGCAGGCACCATAAAAAACTATACTTTCACAACAGGAAAAAAAATTGTTCCATGCATCACCCAAGAATGTTGCACTCCCGTGGTAATTTTTTTAGCCCCAGTAAAATTCGTCACGTTGATGGCTGAAGTGCGCTATGAAAGAGAAAAGATAGATGACTTGTTTAAACGATCAGAAACGCGAGGTTAAAAATGCTCATTATTTGTTGGCATCACTGACGCCACGAAAGCGCCACATAGCGACCATACTGAATAATACATTGGCATTTCAGTGTAAAAGAAAGCGCATACTTTATAAAGACAAATTATCCTCAATATTTTTTTTTAAATGTTGAGGAGCCTTACCACCTTACCACCATTAATATTGAGAAATACAAAAGAAACGATTTTGAATAAATAATTTTCAGGCAAAATGTTTTCGCGTTCGACGTAACAAATTAATTGCATTTAATTCATGCCAGGTAGTGTTTATCTTTAACCCATATTAGGTTTGAACCGTCGTAGACTGGGTTCGCGAAAGGATTCGACGAGTTTTAAAAACCATTCCGTGGTCGTTTCTCGGCGCAGGCTCACTGTTCGATCCCGAGGTGCTGGGGAAAATATTCCCTCGAATAATGACGAAGCGAATGGTGGGTCAAACACTAAGAAATAAAAAATAGCGTTCCGTTGGGGCGAATAGCTGACTGTTATCGAACAGTCTATAGGGATCATTGAGATGATGGTGCGTTCCAAAATGTGACTTTTAAAAATGGGTGGGAGTTTTCGGTTGAGACGACGGCGGCGGCAGAGACGGTGGCAGCTTGTCCGGGAGATCTCAGTTATAGTCCGTGCCGTCCGACAGCACGTGCCGCGTATTGGGATCAATCCATCTTGATCGTGCGGCCAGTCGCAAATTTCCGCTCTCGCTAGTATCTCTAATTTGGTGGCGGCCGCCGCGCGGAAACCCGCAGCACCCATCACTCGGCGCGCCCTGATCGCAGGCGCTCCGGTCCCCCATCCTCCCCACTTGTTCATTAATCTCGCCTGTTTCTCTCACTCTCTCGCTCTCCGAGTGGGGAATTGGTCGAGAGATGATGGGGAGGTGCTGGACACCGAGCGGCGGCGACACTGCGACACATCTTCAGGCGACCGTCGCACGTCAGCTGACCGAGCGACGGTAGCGATACTAGTAGCCAATGTGTCTGACGATACGATGCAGCTCTTGGAATTGTAAGCGACATGTCGAGATCCTACTGCTACTAAAATTAATTCCATCACTAATACATTGTTCCATTTTAAATCATTGCTCTTTTGAACCGGCAATTGAACCGTATGATTGAAGAGAAGAATTTTAATTGTAAGCCACACCAGTAAAATAGGAGAATTGATTGGAGATATTTGGATCAATGCTTCTCCGAAATATAAAATACATATGTAAATCGTATTTTAAAAAAGGACTCCTTCGATTATTGATGTGAATCGATAACGATTTGAACCCATGTTAACAGTAAACACTGTATATTATCAACTGAATGACTAGTTATCTCTTTTGGTGAGACTCCAAATCAGTTGTTTGCTGAAAGTCATTGGCCATAACAAATCATATCTGACTCTGTTTTCCGTTTAAAGCCTTAAGTACTTGCTAGGTGGCGACCGAGCGCCGAAAATCAGAAGTGCTTTGCGGTTACCGCGTGCAAATCCACTGCGAGTACGGGGGCTGGCGATCAATGCGCCACAAGCGGCAACAGACAAGCGGAACGAGGTGGACCCTGGCGACAGAACGCCATCTTGTGGTCATGGACGGCATCTTTAACTGATGGCGACTCGGCGACACTTCCCCTACTCCCCCCCGACCGAGCGTCGATGACCGAACGACGGCACGTAAACGTGCCGGTCCGTCGGGCCTTCCTATATTCCTCCTCCCACGCATCCTCCTCACGTGACTGACGAGCCCCGGATGAGATGCGCGCAACCGATAAGTCGTAGATTGGACTGTCATTCTTTGGGCAGAGGGATCTCTGTCCACAAGCGGGCTCTCTGCGCATCTCCGGTAGAACGCGCTTTTCTCTGGCGAGGTGAAGGTCACTGGAAGGTCGCGCTCCATTATGGAGAATGGTATCGAGATTGCGCATCCGATTACGGCGGAAATGCAACGCCACCGAGCCGAAAAATGACTAGTGGAAAATGAATTCCTCAGCTGCTGAATTCGGTGCATTGGCATACAAAAATACTAGTAGCTATATTCCAGTATTATGCGAATAGTCTAAAATGGATTAGGAACTATTTTAGGCAATCATAAAGTAAATAAAATGTTTATTTTTTTTTTGTTTGTTTTAATCAACTGTAGCCAACCGCACTACAGGCCTTACGTCCCCCTCATGGTGCTTAAGCATTATGCGAGGGG
>JAQGBY010002454.1:0-23023 GCA_034698785.1 Mycogona germanica
AGCACTATGAGGGGGACGTAAGGCCTGTAGTGCGGTTGACTACAGTTGATGGAAACTAAAAAAAAAAAAAAAAAAAATCGGATACATGAATGATTGTAGCAATCCGAAAATTATTTTGTTTCGTTTTTGTTTTCTTTTCAAACCTTTCAGTTTTTCCTTTCAATTTTTTGTCTACAAAGTACCATGCATAAAAAAGGATTTCTGAATGTCAGTTTATTGCTGCTGCAGGTATCGCTTGATTGCAAGATAAATCTACTGAAGGAACAAAAGTATCATTTAGGGGTCGTTCAAAAAATAGAGGGATTGTGGAAGCCAGGTGTCGCTATTTCGATTACCACTAACTTATGACACCCCGGTAGTTATTTGTTTGAATTGTTTCCTCTTTACCCATTTTATTAATCAGTATTTACAGATGCAAGTCATTTGTCTGCCGATTTGAAACTGATTTTCCAAATCTCTTCATAGTTAAAATATCTTAGAATATGTTTTTCTTTTCCTTCGAAGTATTTTTGCAACTTATTATGATTGAGACTTGATACCAGATACGAGATTTGTGAATCATTAGAATCGTGTTCTAATTTATTTTTGCGCATCACCTATCATTGCTTTATGATTTCTTGATATCTAATGGATGTCAAAAAAAACATATCTTTAAATATCAGGGTTTTTTTGCAAGGCGAAATATTTTGATGCATTTTGTATTGTGGAATTTAGTATGCCTATGTTTTCTAAATTTTTTTTTTCCAACCGCACTACAGGCATTCTGTACCTAATGGTCCTGGGACAGTCACACCACAAGTCGTCTGGGTTATGAGGAGTCGTTCCAATTGATGTTATATTTTTTTGCGGATTCGCCCACCAATTTTCACTGATTCATAGAAATAAATCTTTCAGAACAGCATCTAGGTTTCAATTTTGTTATTAGAAATGTCACGTACTTTGTCATCAGCACTGAATTTTACACAAACAATATTCGATTAATCAATTCGACCTGATTTAAAATTAAACAAATTGCGCTTCACGCAAAATCATCACTTTTCTGTAAGTTTTCAGAAATCGTACGCCTTTGGAGCTTCAAAGACATTAGTTTACACAAATACCTGGTTTTACCTTAGCCGTTAGCCATATATATTCTCAATAATTGAGAAAACCTGTATCTTACAAACTCGTACAAATTAACTTGCACAAAAAAGATTGGTAAGGAAGTCTGCGACTGTAAGTTAATTTTTTTAAATTTCGCTTCGCGCGACTTAATCATTTTCATGTAAGTTTTTAGAAATCCTACTTTTGGAGCTTCTAACAAAAAAATTCATTCGATTTAAGATGACTGGTTTAAAAGAAATTGTGCAGACTTCCTTACCAATCTCAAACAATTCGCGAATGAACAAATGATATGCGATTTAGGGGCCTGAACTAAGTCATGGGGAAGGCAGTTCCATTCGGTAACGCTTCTGGGAAAGAAAGAAAATTTAGCGTAGTTGCTCTTTGCAAAGATTGTTTCTAGTTTGAGTGGGTGACCTCGTCGTCCCTGTCGTTTTGCTGGGGAGGAACTTTATGGGCAGCCTTAAGGCAGAGACTGCCTTCGTGACACACGTGTCGTGACTGTAGTCACGCAGGTTGTGTGACAGCTCGTCTCTGGTTACTAAAGTTGGTGGGGATCCCAGACTGCGGACTCCATCGGCGCCTACTACTTCACATTTATCATTAATGTACAACAAGAATAGAAGCGGTCCCAACACACTACCCAGTGGCACTCCCGAGGTCTCGCCAATCAATTACAATTACAATATGTACCCACAAGCAGCCTCGGATGGCGGGGGTCAAACGACCAATTAAGGACAAAGGTGTCTCTGAGATATTTGTTAAGGATGTCCACCAGCGTGTCCAGGCGACCTGGTAATTTTTGCCTAGCCCACTCTTGAGTGGACACCAGAGAGAACAACCTGTTGTTTTCGGTTCATCAGGAAAGCTGATCACCAGTCTAAAACCTGTTTACTTGCGCCATAACCATCAACCTTTGTTAATAAACGCTGGTGAGGGACTGTGTCAAAGACCTTGTTAAAATCACCTATACACAATTACAATTAGAAATTTTACCCGCAAGCAGCCCCCAAGAGAGGCCTATGGCGGGGGTCGAAAGACCAGTTGAGGACAGAAATGGATTTATTTTAAAAGGCTCTGGATTTGAGGCTCTGTCAGGCCATTCCACTGTCTACACACTCTAGGGAAATAGGAGCCAAAATATGACGCAGATGTACCGAAGTAGCTTAATCATTATTCAATCATTATTGGTGTGTATAGGTGAATTCAAAATAGCCTCCCTGTATTGAATTTTGAAGATGGGGGAAATTTCCCGCTTTATAAAGTTGGCGGCGCCACCATCGTCGGTCTTGCTGACGTCACAAGCTCATTTCCACTTCTCTCTCTCTCTCGCTCTTTTAGCGCCGCCTACCGATATTCTCGGATACTCGTCGCAGCTGTGAGAGAGCAAGCACGGGAGAAGCAACAAAAAACTGCCGAAGTTTTCAATAATTTCCTCGTGGACGGTTGATGTTCTTGGCGGGTGCGCTGTCGTTAATCCAAACTAGTGTTCTGCAAGCGAAGTAGCCAGCAATTTCAGAACGATGGTAAGTAAGCCCCTGCGTTAATTTGATCAACTCATTTTGATTCATCCATTCGTTTTTGGCATTTGTGCGCAAAGTTTGATTTGGAAATTGGGGGAGGTGGGATGGTGGTGGGGGGGGGGGGGTTTCAGGGTTGACCCTCTCCTCGCGCCAAATAGGCTCACGACTAATTTTAGAGTTGATGGAGAACATTCTCTTTCTGCACGGTGATGTGAGCAAGTGGAACTGCGCTTGCTTCTAAAAATAAAGTCCCGACTCTCTGAGAGAAGTTGTCCCCGGAATTTTGTCCTCTCCCAACGGCTACAAATACGTAGTTAGGCCTCGTCAAAGTTTCCCCCCCGAAGACCCTTTAGGCTAATTTTGGGGCCTCCCCTCAACTTGCCGCAAGGTGGCCTCAATACTGCAGATTACTTGGGCAGTTGGGCAGTGGGCAGTTGCCCACTTTCAGATTTAAAGTTAATAACTTAGCAGTAAGAATTAAAAGATTCTTGATTACAGGTTAGTCCTTCAGCCTAAAACAAAGTCAACTAATAAATTAAGCTTGGTTTACACCAAAGATCGGCTACTAAGGAGCCGATCTTCTCCGTCCTCGTTGAATTGCATTGCAGGAAACTGGATCCATCAGGCTTGACACATCATTGAGATTCTCGTTTAAAATGTATAGAGCCTTGATTTTGTCTGAAATACTGCTCCTCGTTTTTTTGCAAACAGATCAACTATTAACGGCCTCACCACTCTTGACCCCGCAAATTTCACCACCCCAGCCAAACGACAGGGACGAGGCTACCCACTAAAACTGGATACAATCTTTGCTAAGAGCAACTACACCAAATTATCTTTCTTTCCCAGAAGTGTTAGTGAGTGGAACTGCCTTCCCCAAGACTTAGTTCAGGCCCCCTTCCTCTCTAGTTTTAAGTCACGACAACGGGCTGCTCGCGAGTGGCCAGGCTGCCCAAAGTCTAATCAACATTCCCCCCACATACGGAAATCGCCATAATGCTACGGCGCGGCGATAAATCAAATCTAAATCTAAAATCTTAACCGGGATCTTCAAAGAGATTTAAACATCAATTACAATATGTACCCACAAGCCGCCCCGGATGGGGTCAAACTATCAGTTAAGGACAAATGTGTGTCTTGTTAAGGAGGTCCACCAGCGTGTTCGCCCTAAAACCCTGGTAATTTTGCCTAGCCCAGGCTTAGTATAAGCTACCTAGGTAGAGATCTTTAACGTGTACCTGACATCGTACAGGCACGGGCCCCACGACTTTACTTCCATACTTAATGCTTGTTTGCAGTTCGAATCTGACCAAATCCGAGTCAAATCTTTTACGACCTCTGTCGACCCTGTAAATAATTGTTTGGTTCTGCTTTAACAACGTTAAATAAAACTTCCAAAAATCCAAACAAGTGTTTCCCTTCCCATCAGCGGAAGTTGTAATACATTTACTTTGCATATGTAAACTGAGGAAGGCCGAATATAATTGTAGCTAGCAAATACTCAAAGATAGCTTCCTTTTAAAGTTATTTGGCCTTACGACGACTGAAAAATGTACGCCGGGCTCATAATAGTTGGTTTGGGCAACATTTTCGTTGACAAAATATGTTCAAGCGTTGGATACATGTATGTACCGCTTATTCTCCAAACTTGCGTCTAGTGTGTCTCATATTTGTGCATGAATTAATTTTTTGAAACTACGTTAAATGTTTTGGATCCACTTTCAACAAAACTGTACAGTACAATACACTGTACTATTCACCAGAGTGGACGCATTTAACACAATCTGCAAACCTGTTCGGTTAAAACGCAATGCTATTTTTTTATGATTCACTGTAGTGTAGTATTACTACAGGATTTTCTGTAAATGTGTGAGGGCACATTTTCATCAGTACCCCGGGAATCGAGCCAGAGACCGTAGAGCCAGCCTGTCAGTCGCAATACCAACTAGGCTACGACGAGTCGTACTTTTTGCTATTTATTTATATTTGCTCTTTATCCTGCAACTTCAATGGGAATAGTAATCGTACGAGCGTCACCTGGCATGTCCAATCGATCAAATGAATTTTCATATTACTTTCAATTGTTTGCCTGATGTTTTTGGTCTGCATGGGCAAACAAATCATTGCGTGAATTGCAGCTATACATTTCGTATACTTTGCCAGCCTTTGAATATTCTAATTAGTTTTAGTTTTCAATCTTGCTTCGATTTACAGAGAAATGCGGGATAAACTGCCGCTCAGCTATCCTGCAACTTCAATGGGAATAGTAATCGTACGAGCGTCACCTGGCATGTACAATCGATCAAATGAATTTTCATATTACTTTCAATTGTTTGCCTGATGTTTTTGGTCTGCATGGGCAAACAAATCATTGCGTGAATTGCAGCTATACATTTCGTATACTTTGCCAGCCTTTGAATATTCTAATTAGTTTTAGTTTTCAATCTTGCTTCGATTTACAGAGAAATGCGGGATAAACTGCCGCTCAGCTGTAGGAACATTGATTATTTACATACTGCCATCAACCATGGCTGATGGGATGATGATTAAGGCTGGTGGTGGTGGTGGTTGTGCGTGTGTGTGTGGGAGAGATTAAAATACCAGACACTGGTAAAGAGAAAGGCCTTGCTCCATGAGTTATATGGGTAGTGGTCAGTGTGGCTGATTAGGAGAAAAGAAAGGGGTTTGGTGGAGATGTATGGTTGAGTTTCCACCGCGTTAGATAGATCAAGAAAGATGGTAATCGTCTTCTGTGACAATGGCGACAATGTTGCTCGACAATCTTTGGAAATGTTTATGCATCCAGGTTAGGCGACATGAACAATTCTTATTTTTCGTCTACCTAGTCTGCCGCAACCAGCACGGATGACTCTCCGTCCCAGTCTCCAATTCACGGCAATAACGCGCCCAAGTTTGGTACTTTGGTGCCAAACAGAATATTTGTGGGCGGCATTTTATCTAATGTAAGTTTTTCGGCATAAATTTTGCGATATTGTATTTGTTTTCCGGAGAATAGAGTTCGAAATACTGAACTAGTGTCACGAATGCCATTTTCTCCTTCTCCAGACCACTGAGAGTGAACTCTACGAATTTTTTGCCGTATATGGCAACGTGGTGGAGACTAAGATCATTGCTGACCGCGCCGGTGTATCGAAAGGGTACGTGGATTTGTGGTGGGATAAAATAAAATGAAAGTTGCCGACTTTTTCTGTTGACATTGCATTTCTCTGTCATTCTATCAATTTTGATTTTGAAAAAAGTTTACTTTATTAATGACAACGTCTTCAATACGTCTTCAATTTTCTTTTTTGTTATAGATACGGGTTCGTGACATTCGAAACTGAAGAGGAAGCCCGACAGATACAGAAAGAGGTCAATTAGAATAAGCTGAAAGTTATTCGAAAAATAAATGTGAATTTATTTTGTTGACGTTGTTTTCTTAGTTATTGCTTGTTTATATAAATAGGAGAGTCTCATTATGAAAGATCACAAATTGAATATTGCCCCAGCGATCAGGAAACAGGTTAGTTCCATTTTCCGATCAATATGTTTGTGCAGATTATATTTTTTTAAGATAATTATTTGTTAAATTTTGAACGTGATTTATTTTTGCAGGGTTTCTCAAGAACTTATAGTAAGTAGTAGTTTTGTTTCATTGTGTTGTTGCGCTTAATAAAGAAACTTTTAATTCAAAAATGAAAAGTAGGGATTTTTAAAACCAAAGCTCTATAAATTAAAATTATTTATAGAAAAGTAAATTAATTTTTAATTGGTATTTGGTCCTGACTAGCCTTTTGGTAAGCGCCATTTATCACTGTAATTTGTTGCAAGATTTTTAATTTATTTTTGGGATTAGGTTCTGCCGATTCGTGTTCCAGTGGGGAGAGGCCGATCGGCGCCAGGCACACCAGAGCCGCCGTCGACTACAGCAACTATTTGACCTCTCCCACCGTGGCCGGTATGTCCAATTGCGTGATCAACTTGTCGAACGATTTTACTCATGATTAAGCTTTAAATGAAACTTGTATAATTTTTTGCTCGTTCATTTCAGATCCGTCCCAGGTGACACCGAGTGGCACAGTCTATTTTCAGACTCCTACTCAGTACAGCTACCCCAACAACTATGTTTACGCGACTTCGGATGGATCTTATTCGCAACAGCAGGTGATTAACAAGAACTAAATGTCTTGCAAATAAACTAAAGTGAGCGTCTTCACGCTCAGCTGGAATTAAAGAAAGATTTGGTCAATTTCTGATTGAGACGGGCCGTCAATTGTGCAATACCTTCTCTATATTTATAGGCTTACTACCCCTTGGTGTATCCGTCTACCGTCTACATCCCACAGCAATACTATCAGTCCCAGACTGTGGTGAGTTATCTTCGTTGATTCCTTTTTTACTGTAGAGTATATCTTGAGGAGGCCTCATATTTTCTTTGCTTCGTTATTCAATTGGCAAGTAAGAAATTGTTTATTTCAAATTAGAATCCCGCTCAGTGGGGTGGTCAGCCTGCCAGATGGGCGACTCATATGGGCTATGCTCAGGTAAGCTCGTTGGATTGAGTTTAGTTCGTTCATAAAAATATGTTCAATTGTATTGAATGTGAAATGTATTACGCTGCCTTTGGTTTTTAGCCAATGATTTTATTTGATATTGTCTTAGTTTTTAGTAACTCAACTACTGTGAAAAGTTGGCTGATAGTTTTTGAAGAGGTGTTTTATTAATTATGCCAAAGTTGGAAATTTTAGTTTTTGAAATCTGCTCTTCGTATTATTTTTGGCAAAACCTGCTGAAAATCAGAATCTATGTTCAGGTGCCTGATGGGTCTGCGTCTTGCGGGGTAACAGAATTTCATTTATTGAACAACTTAAATATTAAGGAGCCACCATTTGTGACTTGACGCATTTTCAGGCGCCCGCTAGTTCATACGGCGCCACACTAGCTACGATAGAGGGTATGCAATATGGTCCAAACCCTCCGCCGTACCTGATGCCCGATAGGAGCTTCTGACGGTGAAGACTTCCTCAAAGGGTGTCTTGCCATCATGTCGTAGGTGAATCAATCGAATTGCCCCCGTTATTTGTGTGGACTCCGTGCCCTTCCCTCTTTCTGTGTGGTAGTAGTTTTGCATTCGGCTAAACTGCATCTTGTGAGCTTGGCATGGTTTTCTTTATAAGTGATTCGACCGATTTTCTGGTGGGCAACCTTCACGATTGTTGCTCGCGTTTGTCGCTCAGTTTTTCTCAGGTTAAAGGTCATAAGATAGGAAGTCTTGTCCATTTTAACGGTAATAAATAATTTGAAATCTTGATGCGCGTTGATGAAAGCTGCTCTTTTTTTCTTTCGGTCTTATGACGTTTATCCTCTAACATGCCTTGAATTGTTGGTGATCTTGATTTAATTTGGTTCATCAGAGGTCCATTGGTGTCTGTAAAATAAAAAAGGTCGCTAAATTGCTTTTGATTTTTAGACGTTTTGTGCTGGCTCGCACGTAAGATTGGTAGAATTCTGACTTCCGAAACCTGCATGAAAGTTATTGCGTAGCCATTTGATTTGCCTATGCCACACGAACGAACTTTGGGTTGACACTTTCGAGAAACTTATTTATTTGGCCGAATGGTCTGACTAAACTATGTGTCGTACTTAGCCATGCCGAATTTCGAAGCACAAATAAGTAAATGATTCTAACGCATACGCTCAGCACTCTGGTTCCGGGAGATTCGGGCAAATAGTTTCTCGAGAGTGTCTGCATAAATTTCGATTATGTATCTTTAACATTCAGGTTTCTCTTTCTAATAAAGGAGTTAGAGTAGTTAATGAAATTAATCGTTTGCATTCCTTTTTTGGTCATTCAACTTGACGTTCGCATATATTGATTGCGCACATATCTGTCCAGGTGGGTGATGCGTTGGTTACGCGATTCTTGTCTTATTGTGTTGTGATTGCCCATCGTCTAGAGCTCCAGCCCTCTGTCCAACGGCAACTCGCCCACCGTGCCCGTCATGCCGCCCTCTGCCTCCCCGTATATGTACAGCAGCACCAACGGCGGATCGTGTTCCTTGCCCGCCACCAGCTCCGGCGGCACCCAGGTGACCACCGCCATTAGCACCTCCAGCGCCGGCAACAACAACAACAACAGCAGCAGCAGCATCACCACCAGCTCGGCCGGTTCGCTCCTACCAGCCGACTCGGTGGTGGCCAGCGGCTCCATGTCTGTTCCCATGCCGGCTTTGTTCTGCTCGTACCCGCCGCCGTTGCTGCCCCACGGCCACGTCCCCTACCAACCTAACTATGGCGGGGGAGATTTGATGGACTCTGCCATACTGGAAGCCACCTGTGCCGAGCAGCCCGGCCAGTTGCAGGTCAGTTCACCTTTTAATCGCGCACACTGGTTATTTTTTATGTTCTTAAGACAACTCACGAAACAACCGAACTCTTCACTGTAGTCAACTGCACTACACGGTTTTCTGCACCCCTCTTGGTGCTTAGGCACTATGCCCCAGGATCGAAATAATCGAGATCCAGCACCGGGAATCTAACCCGGGACCGCAGAGCCAGTCTGTCGCAATACCAACTAGGTTAAGAAGAGTAAATTAGTGATTGGGATATGCGGCGCTGAGATATGAATTAATGTTCACAATTTTTAAACTGTGCTTGTTGGCCGTTGAAAGTGTCCAGTTATGATTTAAATTTGAATTGTAGTGACACATTTGCTACACTATTTTAATATAACCATGGCGCGTCTACAGTGTTCGCCAGTACCCGGGATCGAAAAATATGAGAACCCGTGTAGGGGATCGAACCCGGGACCATCCTTCAACCAACTTGGCCAAGGCAGAGCTACACACCAATTTGATTGTGGAGATTCATGTTCAAATGATGCCCAAGGGCGAGTTTAATATTGAGTTTGTCGGATGTGGAGCAGTAGGAAGGCAAAAGGGTGACGTTTGTTTCCTTCCCCCTTTCGAGCAGGGCTACGGCACTGGCAGCAGCGGACGTGGCTACCAGCACCAGCAACAGACGCGCGGCAGGGGAGGTCAGTCATCTGGCAGCAGTCCCCGCAAGGGCACCTTGTACGCCATGCAGTACACCCGCCAAAGTTTCCCGCGCTACCAATCGCCCCAGCAGCAGCACTACCGCCAGAAGCGAACCATGGTGCCGACACCCCTGCACGCCATTCTCCTGCCCTCCGGTATGGGTGACATGGGGAACAGCATGCAGCCCCCACACGGAGGCAACCTGGGCACCGCCACCATGACGCCTCCGCCCACCCCCGTTGAGGTGCAGCAGAACGACGGCAACATCGGGCCGATCATGGAGGCCACCAGTCGATTCAACGCGCTCGCTCTCTGAACCAACCATTGTAGACACCCAATTGGCCTTTTCGGGTAATCTCCCGCTAACGGGGTATATTATTCCGTCAACCCTGTGCCCTCTTTTTCTGGGACGCCTCCGTTACTTATTGTCCCAGCAGATATTGCCAGACGATCATCCTATCCGAAGGCGTCTCCTATACACGCGTCCGTCCACAAGGCACCACCACCTACACATTAGTTATAACTAAACGTAATTAATTTTGCGATGGTGTGGTGTAGTGGTGTTAAATGTCCGAGCTCTCGTTTTCTTTTTGGTGATTGTGCTGGTCCGAACTATATCATATTTATGACTGGCTGCTGAAAATTTCCTGACCGGGCTACCCCAATAAACCTCAAACGCACCTCAGTCTCACCTGAAGTCTTCCAAAAAAAATGTGTTGCTCACACCTCTTCTCTCCCATCACCTCTGAGAATCTCCGCTTTTCCACTAACCTCTCCACCCGTGAATGGAAAAATCGTTACGTTCGTCCGAATCGTAGGTCTTTCTTTGTGAGCGTTGGTCCCACCTATGTCTCCTTAGACTACCCACACATTTAACCAGCTTATTTGATAGTCTGGCCACTGCGTAGTCTCGGCTCCACCGTTAAATATCTTGGAGCTCCTCCGTCCCAGCTCACCAATCCCATCTTCCGGCAGCGTAATACTTAATTCCACTGTGATCTCTCGTGTCTCTCGCACTTGCTACGAGCGAGTCGAAACCTGCAATTTCACATGATGTTTTCACAAGAGGTTGTGCCGTTATTTTATACCTTTTTTCTTTATTATATTTATATATATATATACATATATCTGAATGCGCGTATGTGCATGACATAATAGGTGTGTGTCCACTCCACCCCCAGGGCATGCGTAGATAATTGCCGAACACTTTCATCTTTACTTATTCGCACCCCACCTTCCTTCCCTGTCATTTGACCGTTGCCCTCTTCCACCAAATCATCATCCCTTTCTCCTAATCTCCCCGCGTCCCCCTCATCCAGTGTACCCACGAATCGAGTAGCCGCGAAAATCCTCGAATTCGCTAGGCCGAGCAATAGGAAAAAGTGCTAGGGTCTTTAGTAGTTAGTTCCTGTGCCGCCCCCTTTATCTCCTCGCACCGCATCTTCCGTGTTTCGTCCACTAGTCTTAGACAAATTCATTATAGTTGTGCCATATTTTTTTTAAAAAAAAAAACAAGCTGTGATAATGAATGTCGAAACCGATTCCCCTGTGATTTATTGGCCTGTCCACGCGTCGAAGCGATGACTGCTTTGTGCTGCAGCTACATGTAACCGTCCACGAGAGTCGGAGACTCGAAACTTAAATATATTTGTCAAAGACGTGTGTGTGTGTGTGTAACCCCGTCAGAAACTAGAAACCTTCTTGTTTTCTCGCCCCGTCTCCTCGACTTGCACTTAGTCAGTGTGTCTTTAAAATATAATACAAATATTTAACGGTTTTAGCTCGGTCGTGACCCATCAGGGTCGTGTCCGATAGCAGTGTCGAATCGGCTGTTCTCGCACGGTCGGTAGAACTACCAAAGTTGATCAATTAATCTTTCCAAACAAAAATAATTTTATTTTTAATTCTACTCGCTTTCACAATTGCAGTTGTGTGCATCAGTCCTCCAAATTAGAAATATACCAAACGGCGCCCCTTCTGTGGGGTTCGCGAGAAAGAATGGTTGTGTGGGGAATCTGTATTCTAAATCTCATATATGTGGCTAGAGATTGAGGCGAGGTCGGGCGTCTCTCAAAATTATGGCGACTCGAGAAATAATCAAAAATATATTTTCGTAACAGGGTATCAAAAATGATGGCTGTGATAACCACCTCATTCTTGTAAATTTGTTAAGCGCCTGTTTCGGAAAAAAAAAGGAGAAAAAATAGTTTGTCTGGGGAGTTGTCCCCACTCTTATCTACGCAATTAACATACGCACATTCATTATTCTTTATGGGAAAGATGCCAAATATACCAAAAAGAAATATGTTTTATAAATGTTCCTCCCATCCTTCCCCTGCTGCAATCAGCAAAAACTAAATTTTATTGGCAGTTTTTAGCAGATGGTTAGTGAAGCAAGTAGTACATGTATCGTTAGGTGCGTGTATTCAGTAGGAACGCTGCAGCATTTTCAGTGATTTCGTTATCGAATATTTTATTTATGTTGTATGCATGTAGTTTTATTTAAGTGCACTTGTCTCCCCGTGCGTGGTAAATGCCTTCCAGTCTGTATCTCAGTGAATCTAAACTCTCGTATTGTCGATTTCGAAATCGTACCGTGTAACAAAACTGTTGACGCATTTGGGACATTTCTATGTGTAACCCGAACCATCAAACCACCATCTTGTGATCACTGAACTTTAATCATTAAAATAATAAAAACTAATTTATTAAATTAAGATTACTCGGTTAACTTAATCTGGGTTGTTGCTATTCGGTTTATTCGTCCTCTGACGAATCGTTCCATTTCTTAATTTGTGTCTGAACAATGTCTCGACTCTGGCCTTAATTTTCGGTTAAACTTGACCTCTTTGCGCGCCACCATGACGAGCCGCCAAGGCAAACTTAAAAACACTCTTACCATAATTGTAAAAGGTGGACTTAAAAATTGTAATCTTGAGCATGAAACTGGAAAAATTTAGGTGTTGCGTTTGGAACCAATAGTATTATAGTTAGTGTGCGCTCTTGTTCATATGCATGTTTGATTGGTGATGCTGTTATACTTTACCAAATGTGCAAGTGATTTAAATCCCTAATGTGATTATTTTATGTCCATCCGTGCCTTCTATTTGATGGGCGTGAGGCATTTATGAACGATGTTGGATGTCTCGACTGCCAAATACAGTATTGTCTATATATATATATTTACTATATACATGTGTGCACAGAAAGCGTGTGAATTGTGAAATGACTTAAATCGCTCATTGGTATTTGTGTCTGCTGCAATACAGGACGGTTAATCATTTTGTTTGGGGCAGCGTTTAGTGTATGAGGGAATTGAACCCTGAATGTGCCTTAACATAACAATTTCATTACTAGTAAAAGAAAATTGGTTCAGCACGGTGAAATTGTTTCGGCGCTATTTAGTTGGTCCAAATACCTGCAGGTATTGCTAGTTTTAATATTTTAAAAATTAAAATTAATACACGAAAAATGAGTTGACGAAAAACTACTGCTAGTTTAGTTTAAAGGCATGTCTGGATTAATAGCAGGTAGCTGATTGACAACTCGCCAATGAGCGTGCGCCATTCACTTGATCATTGTTGGTTAAACAAAAAGTTTTAATTCTGTGACATGTCATAATCTCAACAGGATTTCGTGCCTTCAAGATATAAATGAAAGTGCAGTTATTTTTATCATATCTGTATAATGCCCAAGCATTGGTCCGAATATTTGTGAAATGCCGATGTCATACTCATAACGCTTTATTGTGTATGTTGGAACTCTTAACGGGTTTGAGTGATGCCTCTTAAGAGATTTTATTACTATATATTCACAACAAAACCACAAAAAAAAATATTTTAATATTTATTTTCTATATTATAACTGTTATGTATGTTTAAGCAACCTTAGCTCTTCCCCCTGTATTTTTCCCTTCCTCGTGTAGCCTGTTAACAGTCTGGCGTTAGGCCGATTGATTTGTCATTGATTTGCAGCATCTCGAGTTATCGCAATTTTTGTTCTGTCCGAGCTTATGCGATACGTAACTTGTCCATTCGAGAAAATTGTTATCGACCTGGAAAGGTGTTGATATCCACGTTTGTTTATCTATGTTTATCCTAATGTGTTCAACTTGTGTAACGAAAAATAAACCAAACAATTGCTCATTTTAGTTAAATAGCTTCGTTAATTAACAATGGCCAGAGTTTCTAAAACGATATAAACCTTTAGTGATAATACACTACAGTGAATAAACAATAAGAAAAATTAAAAGTTAAAAAGAATTTCGGCATTGGAATAGGAATTCGAATGAATTCTAGACCTTATTGAAATAGATAGTACACTTTCGAATGCGTTTTATTTCTCCTCGCAAAATATCTTTGTTATAAACTACTTTTGTGAAGTGTTCTTTAGACAAAAAACAAATCTACGTTGAACCTCGTATTGGCCATGGCGCATTGGTGCGCAGAACTCAGTCGAAGGCCTTCGTTTGCTTCAGCTGCGTTCTCCATTGAACTGGATTGTTACACAAAGGGTTAGCACCTTTATATTGCCCGCAACTATGCGTTCGCCTTATTTTGTCAAATATTTATTGGGTAAGTACGTCTTGAGAATTTAACAAAAAAACTTAAATAATCTTATTGATAATACGTGTGCTATTAAATAAATTCGTCTTGGTCTTCTCTTTCTAGCTGACCCAAAAAAAAGGACGTTAAAATGGTGAGTTTTAAATCCTATTTTTTTATAATAAAGTGTGAGGTGTTACTTTGTAAAATGTATTCGCTGCATTCTCCTGACATCCGTATCTTCAGGTCAATCCCTTAATTTATCCAGTTTCTTTGGCGCCGGTATCACGTGGTTATGTAGCAAAAAAGCTCGTTGGCATCAAAGGAGGTAGACATTTCTTTTTACGTGGGATTTCAGTTTGTGTGGGCTAGCGAGCGACGGATCTATTGGCGAGAGGAGAGGAGGACCTGGTTTATTTTTTTTTTCGACAACAAAGGTCAACCTGTGGCTGACATATTTTCGTTGATGCCACAGATATACAAGTGTTTTTTTTTTTTGGTTCGCCCGGTGCCTCTTGTCCCACTGCTGGTCATCGATCCTTACCACTTCTGTCTCTTCTCTCGCTCTCCTCTCCAGCATCTTCGCTCACCCCTCCCCCTCATCCACCTCCACCACCTAGTCTGGTGGTGGTGGTAGTCAACATCATCATTATTCTGTTCTTGTCATTGATACACGTTCTCTGTTCGGTTCTCAGTTGGTGCACACGCGTTATTGTGCCTGTCTTGAATGGTAAGCGTGAGCGGATTCACCGCTCTCTCTCTCTCTCTCTCGGGGTCAGTTTTTCCAATTGGCCGCTTATTCTAGAACTTAGAACTGAGCCTGACCAAACGGAAGTCACGCATGTCAATTTTCAATGTTTCGATAAATGAGAGTCACCCTTTACCTCATGACACAAGTGATGTCCGGATTCCAGGTGGCGCAAGATATCGGACTTGAAAAAATATATTTTTTGTAAATATTTATATGTTCGAATTTTTCCCTAAATATCTTAGTCACCTTTACCGCATGACCAATGAATTTCGGTTAAGACTGAATGACAACAAGTTTCATTGTCTTATTGGACTTAGTTTTATTGGATTAATGACATTTATTTTTAATAATGTCATATTTAAAATGTTAAAGTGTCGAAGTAGCAGTTTAAAATCCTTTCGGTCGTCGAGTATTTGTGTGTTTTTGTCAAAAAAATACCTGTTTTTCCCGATTAATCTTAATACATTTCAAGAAATGTAGGATTTCGAGCGCTTCGATTTGGTCGTAGCAGGCCAGTGTGAAAACCTGAATTCCTTTCTGTGAATGCTCGCCAAAAGTTTCTCACCTTCCTCACAAAGGTGTTGTTGGCTGCGCTGTAGTCACTCTTGCACTCTTGAGTGTATTCTCCCATGTGATACCTGATCGCCTATATAGAGGAATCGACCTAATTTCGTTTTTGTTGCTTCGCAGCTTTTTTGCAAATTTTTGTGCCAACAACGAAAAGGTGTTCGCGCCATACACACGACATTGTCCGCTCGCGCAACACTAAACCGTGATTTTTGGAATCAACACATTTTGAAGGTAAATAATTCTTTTTGTTTGATTTTTCTGAAGCGAATTTGTTGGACTCCTGAAGTGTGGATGTATCATTTGACTTTGAGCTGGAATAATTATTAGTTTTAACAGATAGTGTTAACAGATTAAGGAAAAAAGTATTGCAATTGCAAAAAATGTACAATCCACTGTTCTCAGTCTATTTTACAATGAAATTTACAAATCTTAATATTTTTCGAATCTTCAAACAATTTGTTTTTCTTTCTCCAATATATATGAAATTGTATTAAAACAATTTTGAAGTGCGCGAGAACAAACTTTAAAAAAAACCACAAATTTATTTCCGTAGAAGAATGGAATTTGTCTTTAATTTTTTTTGGGGAACTTGTTTAGTGTGATTGAGATGTTCACGTGGCATTCTGAACCAAAATTTCAAATAATTCCAAACATTTATTATTTTTTTTAAAAATATAATATTTATTTTTCTGGTTGTCTGAAATTCTTTCGCGCTTACAAATTTCAGAACGTTTAGCGCAATCTTTATAGTTCTTGGCGATACAAATCCATTTAAAGTTGGCCGAGTCAAATAGCCTGTTATTACAGACTAACCTATTTGTACCAGGAAGTAGTTATTATCGTAGAAAACATTTGTAAGAAGGAGAAGAAAAAAAAGTAGCTATAACGGTGTCACACGAATTTGCATTTGTGTCATGTAGTACGGGAGGCAAATAATTCGGGATAATGCGCACTTCATGTGTCTTGCTCTTAATAATTTATTTAAAACGTTTTCGGCAAATTGCAATCAAAGCATTTTTACTAGAGCTAGCTGTCGGTTTCGTACGAAAGTTTAAGTGGAAATGCAATTTATTGCGGATGTACGATTTTGTACGACTTTCGCAAGTCTCACTCGAAGGATATTTGTAGTGCGACGGTCCGGTGTTCAATTCCCGGCTTGGACTCTCGTTTATTCTATATGTGGTGTACAGGTGAAAATTTCTCCCTTATATTGTGCTTGAGCAGCAGTAGGAATTTTGAATCACATAGGATATATATATATATATTATTTACTGTTTACATGTACATGTATCTTGTGAGAAATATTGAGCTTAGTTAATTGGAATCGAAGACTGAGTGGACAGTAGAAAATGTTATTTGGATATTTTCGAAATCATCGAAGCCGATAATTGATAGTGCAATGGTATTTTTAATCTTGTAACTTGTTTTGGGGGGAAATTTCAACATGTAAAATGTATCGTAGTCAGTCCTGATAGATCAATAGCGAATTAGTTTTACGTTCGTCCATTCACATCTCTGTTAGGTCAACTTCTTTTTTATTGATTGAGCAGTTTTTTTTCTTCCTAGGCCAGCTATTTCTTAATTAAGGTCTCGTGTGTATGAAATAAAAACCACGACATCGAAATCGAATGACTCTGATTGTGTTTGCATTTCGTAGCGAGCGCTGTCCGAAAGATCACTATCATTATTTTGTTTTTGAGATGTCAAGGAAAGTTTTCGGATCGTGCCAACAAAATTAGTAGTTTGCGGTCAAAATATTGAGAAATGGGGACAAGGAATTCTGGTTTATTGATCTTCTATGGATATCTCGCTCGGCGAATCCTTAATGCAGATTTACATGTATAGACATGTCTTGAGTAACGAAATTTTTTTTTTTTTTTTTTTTAATCAACTGTAGCCAACCGCAAATTGCAAATACGAGCTATAATAAAGCAATTACATGGGCACAATGTTACCGGGTCAAGACATGGCTGTGACCTGGCACCTATTTTATTAATAATGCGAACATGATTTTTCAATTTGCATCTTTAGGAAAATTATTTTGACATTCGACTGCACTTTCTATTCCCGGTTTCTGAGCCTACTTCTTCGCAGTGGAAGTAGGTTACCGGCATTAGCATGAAATGTCTTGAGCCATTTGCATAATACGATCGAGCGATATTTTTATTCTTGGAATGTCGCTGAATTGGTCCACCTTGGTGGTTTCATAGTTGTTTAACTGAGGGTGACCGTTCACCATCAATGACACAAGCGGCCAATTGTGTCAATATCGATTGCCAAATTTTTTGTGTAGGCAACGGATGGATGACGCAAGTTGTCGCCAGAAATTTTGGGTGTATTTGTTTAATGACCCAAAATCAAGATGGTTAACAGAGCGCTCCAGCAAACCAAACATTTTCTTCAGTTGCTAATTTTTTGTCGCTTTCTAAGAAATATTTCAAATGAGGGTCGTTCATTTCATTTTATTCGATATTTGATATTTTGAATGGTTCTCGGTTTTCATATTTCGAATTAGTTAGCTATGTTTTAGTAACGGACTTGGGATGAAAATTCATTAAACGACATGTTCTAAAAAATATTTATTTAATTCGGTACTATAAAACAAATGTGGTCTTTCCTGTTTGTAATTTGAGATCGAGAGCTCACCAACGGTTAAATTATCAAATTCTATAGAACACAGTTGATCAAATCCCCCAAATTCTAAGGTCATGCAACTAATATTAGGTATGTGTTGTTGCGTTCGGGAGTTCTCGTAATGTCAGCGAAATATTTTTTAAATATTTGAAAACTCCGTTCCCTCACGTGCTATGACGTCATGGCAATTACTTGTTTAAAAATAAATTATGTGGTAGGTTTTCCAAACACTTGACAATTTAAATATCTAATCTGTTTATAACAACATTCCCCCTATTTCGTTAAATAGCTGACTAATGTAGTAAATAAATAGAAAATATGGATCAGGTGAGAAAAATAACACTGGCAGCATTGATAGCACGTGAGAACGGCAGCGCCATTTTGATCAAGTGGAGAGACGCCATCTTTGAATTTTCCGGCGAAGTGATGGCAATGCTTAAAACTTCAACGACTGATATCTCGAGAAATACTCAAAATCAAGATCTGCAATAACTTGCACTGAACTACAAATTTGCGATACTATCTACAGTTAAATTTTTAACTAATTTCGTTGAGACGTTCGTAAGTAAACGCCAAGGCGGATAAAATTAAAAAAGATGGCAAACTTTCAGGATAGATTAGTTCAGTGAGCATATGGTGGCGACATTTTCCTAAGATAAAATTATAATAAGCCGTTCATTAAAGAAAGTCCACATTAATTAATTTCTTATCGAATTACTTGCAGCTGTAAATTATTATTTTTAGAGAATATGGATTTTTGTTTCTCTTGGTTTATATTAACATTTATTAAGCAGCTTTCGTTTGACTTAATTTTTGGGTGTAGCTATCGGGGTGTTCTTTTAGAGGTAGAAACAGAAAAGCGATAAAAGAAAGTTGTTTACTTGATAGTCGTAGAATAGGAATCGCATTAAGCGCAATGTTTTAACCACTCTGCCAAAATGTATGGCTTTAAAAAAAAAGAATGCCTTAAGTTTGGTGTATGCTCGCTGAGCTGAAGCCGATGACACTGTCCCCTGCCACAACTGTCCGGACTGATGTATAGCTAACCAGATTCCAGAGAGCTCATTGCAGCTTGCATGTAAAGAAATAATCGTGCCATTTATCTATGTGTAATGGATTACAAACAAACCAGTTTTTTTTGGTGTGCATTCTTCATTCCTGAAAGCCAACGCTGTGCGGCTTTGCATGTAATCAAATAGTGGTTTGGAATTCCTTTTGGTCGCAGTTGACGAAAGTTTATAAATAAGCTTCGTTATTTATACAGTGAAAATGCAAGAACAAAAATGTGTGTATTCTCCTTTAGTGAGGCAAGTTGTGAAAGTTAACGGAACAATTTGCATATCTTACAATATCTCTTAAATTCACCGAAATAAAGATAGACTATTAATATCATTGAAACTTTTGTAGCGTTTTGACAAAGGTCCATCTCACCATTTGAAATTAATACACGAATATAGAATAATTAATTTATTAAAGAATGAATAAAAGCCACCTGTTTGGCCATTTGGCAGAAGTGACCTGGCACAAATAATTTAATTTGATAAATTCTTTAAATTTTTTGCAGTTAGGTGGCCTGATATTTGTTTATTCCACTGGAGTTTCGTGAGATGGAAGTGGGACGAAGTGATTCCGTTGTCTGTCAGCTTTCTTAAAATTGATAAGATAATATTTTTGCAAAAACACACAAAAGTGCGATCTTTGTTTTGTGTAATTTCGCTTTGGGCAATTAAAATAAGGATCAAACGTCTGTCTTCCAAACGGTCGAACGACTAATCCCTGAACAACAACCTATGCCCCGTTCCTTTTAGTGCCAGCATGACCTTTTAATCATTCCCCTCCAAGTAAATAGTTCTTCGACCTCCACTCGAGGCGAATCCCAGACACGCTCCATCCATCCAACCTCCACTGAGATGACTAACGTGTATTCCTAACGCCTAATTTTGCGCATTCATTTATTTTCTAGGTCTTCCACCTTGCTGCCCCGCACACACACATCCCACTCACCTCGTCGGCAAAAAAATAAACAAAATAAAAAAAGTCTAAACGCCACCCCAAAAAAGAGCAATGGCTATCCAATCCTCCCGTCTACTAGTCGCCATCGCCGTGTGCGTGGTGCTAATGGCCGTCGCGACGGCCGGCGCCAAGGACCCGACCCCCCGCAAGCACAAGAAATTTGACCCGGACGCGTCGCGAGTGGCCGCCGCCAGCAAGACGGCAGCTGCAGCATCGTCGTCTCACAAGCAACTGAGCGGCGCGCACCTGCATCACCTGCTGCGTTCGCCGCGCCAGACCGGCTCCGAGCGTCGCCAGTACTACCCCTGCATCAATTGCTTCCGAATTGGCAACCGAGAGATCTGCACGTCGCCCTTCTGCCCGGACAACTACCAGTGCGATCGACCCACCAAGCGATGCCACAAGAAGCCCAATGTGCGAGGCACACCCACGGTGGAGGAGGATGACCAGCCGGCCCCCGCAGCGCCAGCAGCACCAGCCGCCCAGAATTAGAAAGGCAACATCAAACACAACCCTCACTAGAAAATGGTTCTTAAAAAACTTTTTTCAAAGAATTTTCAATAAATTGAAGCTGTCCCTCAAAAAACACGAATTTATGAGATTTGGAGGTTCGACAAATTCTCGAATACACCAAGTACTCCATTCAATAACAATTTTTTTAAAAAAATGTCTTCCTTGATTAGATCGTTAGATTTCAATAATATCAGAAAGTGTTGCACTACACTTATGAAACTCATTTTTTGAGGGATTTGCTGATTAGAACATATCATTCTGTTTTTAAAAAAATAAAATTGATAGTAGGTGCTATCTTAGTTAAAAATTTTAATTTTCTTAGATGTTGAACCATGAATTTTCTTAGATGTAGAAAAAATGGAAAGTGGAATGCAATCTTTGACGAGCTTTAATAAAGATGTCGGGAGTTTAAAGATTTAGAAACATTCCAACTGGCGACTCGAAATAAGACTTCTCTTAAGAGTTTCAAGAAAAGTTTCGCAGTAATGAAAATCTGTTTTTCACTCAATTGTCGAGCGCCATTTTTTTAGCGCCTCCAGCTCTAGATGATCTTTGTGGCGCACCTTGCGTTTCCTCTCTCCTAAAAATCACACACGATGAATACAGGTACAATACTCCAAAAAGGTACACTTTTTCGGCGCGAGATTGCCTATAATACAGGTCTAGTGACCCATATACAATGTATGTTTGAGGGGATGGTGGACAACATGATCGCGCTTGAGGAGAGAAAAAGTCTGTTTTTATGTGGGGCGTTGAAACTGTTTTTACACCACTGGTTCCTTCGTCGGCAAACAACTCAGTTGAGTGCGAATCGTTTTTTTAAAAAATGATTCTCACCTTAAACATTAATCTTGTTACAAGAGCATTGACATTTTTCACTTAGATGTGGATTTAATTTTTTCTTAAGCGTTCACATCGGTAATTTAATTGCCCTCTAATTTGTCGACAATTAAACAAATTGTGCCAATTAGGAAGCTCTTCGCGCATTTCAGATTCTTCGAAACATTTTCCGTCTTCGATACAAAATATTAACGGTTACGGTTGCAACGATTTAAACTAATTTTCGATTTCATCTTATGTCTTTCTGCTCTTGACCTCGTAATTAATATTTTTAATTTGATTACGAGTATAACATATTTCCATTTGTCTCACAAATGTTTGAGAAATGAAAATTGCGCATGGTTCTATTTTTTTGTTGCTGTGATTTCGTGTAATTTTTGGGCACGCAATAGTGTCGAGTTATCTTGGGAGTTGATGAAGTAAAACCTCTCGTGTAAAGTGTCTTTTTTTATCCAGTTATTTCGTGTGTTATTTTGTATAATTTTTGGTGTCATATTTCATCCGTTTCGAACAAGTGGATTTAATAAACATTGAGTTTTTCAACAAATGAAATGTTTGTGCGAAACAGCTGGTATATTTGGGGCGCTGTCATTTCATTCCAGAAGGCCGAAAGGGCGGATTCAAATGTAACTTGACTGGGGTTTGCCCGACATAAAAATACCGAAGTTTTCTTTACCCTGTAATACATGTTTTGGGCGGATTTTCATGAATCAGTCATGCAATGCGTTATAATTCGATTTAAACATAGCGTGGATGGTTCTGAGGTTGTTGGTTCATTTCTGTTATTGCA
Source organism: Mycogona germanica (assembly GCA_034698785.1). NCBI lineage: Eukaryota > Metazoa > Arthropoda > Diplopoda > Chordeumatida > Chordeumatidae > Mycogona > Mycogona germanica. Next base: position 22,317 of record JAQGBY010002454.1, read on the forward strand.
ATTTAAAAGCTGGCGTGGTTGTAAAGGACATTTGTGACCGTTTATAACAAAATTAAGTATGAAAAAGAAAACCGGCTATTTTAAAAGATTTTGTGTTCAAAATAAAATTTGCTTTTGCCCAACACAATAATTATCGGGAAATTGAGAAATGTCAAGCGTTCAGATAATTGTTTTTTGTAATAAAAAAGTTCATATTTTTAGTGGTTAATCGTTCCACAGGCGTGAATAAAACCAATGTTCAAACTTGTCAGAATCTCGCAAAATTTCAACGATCAATCAAATTCAGTTATGATTGAACTTTTCTTTTGTGCGTTTTCAAGTACGGTAAGTCAGTGGCCTACTTTTCCTTGGTCCGATCGACCTTTGCTTGAATACTGCAGTTCCATTTGGGATCCTCACCATGTGGGGCTTGTAGGGAAAATTGAAATGGTATAAGTAGATAAGAGCAATTCAAATGGTTCAACGAAGAGCTGCGAGATTTGTTAGCTGTAGATTTGGAAGAACTGACAGTGTCACAGACATGCTGTCATAACTGGGATGGGAGACACTTGGTGAGTTGGTGACGAAATCACACAGGTGAGGACAGTGGAATGGCTTGACAGAGCCTCAAATCCAGAGCCTTTTAAAATAAATCCATTTCTGTCCCCAACTGGTCATTCGACCCCCGCCATAGGCCTCTCTCTTGGGGGCTGCTTGCGGGGAAAATT
>JAQGBY010002455.1:0-23019 GCA_034698785.1 Mycogona germanica
AGTTATGATGGTGTACTTACGGTATGTTCATTTTTATGCCATTTCATTGAGCCGTTCTGAAATTTTGCTCTGCACACGAAAATCCAATTCTTTGTTTTATAATATAGGATTGGACACCGCAACATCTGAACTATGCATTTTTTTTATCATTATCACTTCTCCATCGGACCACCACCATTTCCTATGAAGATTTCGTCTGAAATCACAATCCTAACGAGGAATATCCTATAAGACGTCTCGCCCTACCGCTCTTTTATTTATTTCCCATTCAAAGATTTGCTATCGACGACATCGAAACAGTTTATGGTTACGTCAATTGTAGAGAACGTATATTTTATATCGACAGTTCTAAATATCGTCCGCTTTAGGACGATTTATCTCGGTTAGATTAGTCCGTTGGGAAAATGCGAACCATTTATTGGGGATGGATAACGAATTGGAAATAGCGGGGGCGGAAGGTCTGACGAAAGTGGGTGGACACGCGACGGAAGGGCATTGGGGGAAGACTATCTACGTGTCTTATTTTGTCTTAATAATCGAATAGAGCTCCTCACCATATGCTTACTCGGCGATTTGGCTGGCTCAGGGCTCCCCTACATGTTTGCGGCTACACATCGCTCGTGCTTCCGAGCGTCTCCTGTTTCCTCCTGAGATTCTCTCCGAATAGAGAATAGAATGTTCTAGCTATTATGACCACGCTTAACCAGCGAAATTGACTGGGGTGAAGCCAATGTTCTGAATTGAACTGCTTTTTGGAATTTTAAAATTTCCCAATATTTAAAATCATAAATGTGCTCAATTTTGTTTAGGACACAAATACTATGTTTCATTTGTTTTGAAAATGCTCTTAAATTACGTTGAATAAATGGGAGGGCTTTTAGCTCAGGCCAGTAAATGACTTAGTTTCCTGTCCGCACCACAAGTGGAACCATAATATTTTTAGTTCCTGTGCTAACCGAAAAAAAAACGGTTCACTATTTTTGTGACATCAGGTTTTTTCCCAGAAGGTTGCGTCTGACATTCGGAATAATTGGACCGATCCCATAAAAGGCGATCGTCGAACCGTTAAACATTTCGTTCAATGTACGGTAAATAAGGATTTTATTTTCCAGAGATCTCCCCACCGCGTCAAGTTTTTTTTGTTCCCAATCAACTGCAGTCAACCGCACTACAGGCGTTCTGTACCCATCATACTGAAACACACTTTAACTATTTCCCATTGTGTACTTCTGGGTTTTAACCATTCTGGAAAGTTCAAAGCACCAGTAAATATTCTGTAGTTCCAATGTCATAATTTTCTCCCAATCTTCAGAACTCACATACTGATTTTTGACTGCCTCGTCTCGCATCGTCGAGGCAAGGTCTGTCGGAGTTTTTAAAATTCGACATCCGTTTATTGCTAATTATTGTGTCACATAGTCAGCGGGGTCGTTCGAATACCGAGACAAGACGATTCATTTCTCGACCAGATAACTTCCGGTATTGGATTGTGACGTCCGGTCGGTGCTAGCCATCACGTACGTTACCACCACACGCACCGACAAAAGAGATATATAGCGAGAGAGAGACGAATTTGTGCTTGGTCGGACAATCAATATAATCTCCGGGAATGATGATTTGGTTTCAGGGCTAACGGATTAGGCCCCACCGACGCACTAATCAATAGTTTGCGAGACTCAATATCCCACCGGTTCAACGTTAATGATGGCAACCACCCGGCGACCGACGAGTTGTACTTGATCAGATTGGTGACGTTCGCGCGTAGCGATACGCTCGAGCGCCGCATAGATGGGATAAAATGAGTCGGCCAATGGGGGGCGCGCCCGCAGTCAATGAAACAGTCAATTGCGGCACCCGATTGCCCAGCCTACCGGAAACTGGTTTTGGCATCACTGGCGTCGCCATTTCCTGTCCGAATCGGGGAAATCACATTGGTTTTGTTTCTGAAATGTTTAATATTTAATAATTCATCCGTTACGAGCAGGTGAAGAGAACAGAGGAAAGTTCGACGTGATTGGTAGATTCTGTCATATTCCATGAAGCTCATATTTTTGACTGTGAGATGTACTGTGTTGCAAGAAAATCAAGCAATCTAGGGGAAATGCATTTCTAGATTTTGTGACCAACAAAACATGTTCTAAAGACCATTAGATTATCTCTGTATTTTGTATGGGACACTTCAAGAGAATTTAGATCCGTTGTTAAAGCACATCATTTTAAAACACACAGATATAGAATTGCGTAGTCACTAAGTACGAGACAAGCAAGGGTAATTATAGAATATGGTTACTTCTATTGAATGGGTATATATTTTTTTTATAAAAAAAAGAGAACACACAAATTAGACCTCGTTGCTACGCACTTTCGTATTGGCAAATCTCCGATCCACGGAAATAAGTGGCGACCGAATTGATGTGTATATACGTCGCCCCCGATTGAAAACTGTTCAAATACATTAGCTGAAAACAGGAAATGTTCTCCTTTCTCTTGGCCCGCGCTAAGTCGACGCGAACTCGGTAAGCTCATCGATCGACTCTCCTAATAATCGCGCTGAAGAGCTCTTCAAGACCTACAATTCAGCGATGCCAAAATACTCAAGATTGATAGTTAGACACTCAAGATTGTTGCGATCCATGTGATCCAGCTTTCGATTTAGCCCCGTGTAAGGCTTAGAGACACGTGTATATAATCAAAGGGGTAATGTTTTGCGCTTTCAGGGATGTCTGAGAAATCCTAGAGGAAGGGGGCAGCATGCTGATCGACGATACTTATTCATAATAATGGCAAAAGAGCCTGGCAACAATGTCAATCTAAATACGGTTATTGGGAGAGGGGCGTTCCCAAGTATACTCGTGACCGGGCATGATTTTAATATCGGATCACTAATAGAATACGATGCTATAGTTTAGTGAAGGAGCAGGACGATTATGTTAACTCTTGTTATTCTCTATTGAACGTCTGCCACGTCATGTGGTGTAAGGGCTGGACGTTCACATCGTTCGAGGCTCTTGCTACAATCATTTACGTCTACGAAAAATCATGGATGTCTGGTTTTTAGGCCTTCTGTCAATAGTTTGACCTGCTGAACCTGGAAACTGATGCGTCTAATAAAAATTAATGCTGTGAATTCTCAGATATTTTTTGGACCATGTTCAGAAATGTGTTTCAATTTTTAATATATAATTTGGGCATTTTATGTTCTATTTTTTCAATTCTTGATCTTAACTGGTCTTGACTTTGTCCAGTCTTGACTATTAAATTGGATTTCAAGATTAGATGGAATTTTCAGGCAAATTAACTAGTTACAAACCATGTGTTTTTGAAGAGCTGCTTTAGTTTGCATTCATAATTATGTTTGCGTCTCGGAAGAATCGGTTAGCTGGTCAAATGTATTTTGACAGAAACGACTCCAGTAGCTTGCTTATTGACTAATATTGTGGAAATCGTATTACACGTTGCAATTCAATTCGTGGAAGACTCATGAATTCGTAATTCCTCGAAATAAATCTGTTCCTACTTACGCAATAAAAAAATAAAATAAAAATAACACGGCACCATACAGAAAAAAGTGCAACTGAACAAGCTGGTCATTTGTTTCTGTTTCGCCTTTTCGTTAAATAATTCAGAAATAATGGCTCTCTGCTGAGAAAATGTACTCGCAGTTTCCGAGAACTCGTACATGTCTCCTCTATTGGACTATTTTAGGGGGTTTATTTTGTTTAGATTCTCCGAAGGAATCTCTATTAATTATTTTTTCTTATTTGATTCAGTTGTTCTGTTTGCCAAGAACGTCTGAAAATAAAATAGGCCGTTCTGGAAAAATGGGTCAAGCAGATAAGGCCTAGTGGTGGAAAATTATTGTAAAGCGTATGCTTACAGTTTAAATGAGTGCGAATTTTTGGAGAATATTATGCTAGGAAAAGTGTATGAGTTCAATAATTAAAAATACACGATTAGATTCTGAATTCATGAGTTAAAATTATCTGTATGGTAAAAGTTTATGTATGGCAAAATGCTATTGCATTGAGTGAAGGAATTGTGTGATTGTGGGTTGTTTTGTGCATGTAAATATAAAAGTAAATTTTGTATTAAGTTGCTAAGGCAATGGCTGCAAACATGTTTGCCAACGTTAAAGCAAATCAATGTTTGCACAGCAACATACATATAAATGTGTGCACCGAACTCCATTCAGTTTTGTCCACTCATTTTCAGTCTCTGAAACTGCGCTCGACAAGAAATGTGGGTTTTAAGTGAAATACACGAGTTGGTTCGGAATAAACTGTGAAACACAAGTGTAATCGCGTTTTGCAGGACCACTTAAAGAGCCGGTCTAATTGGTATAACTCTCGGGAGTGAAGAAAATCTACATGGGAGAATGTCGAGGTCTGAATAGAATTTGTAAGGAACGTAGACAACGCTTGAGGGAGCCTTCTATAATATGGATATTACAATGAAATACATTCGAAAAATTCATTTTTGCAGTTTCTCGATATATTGTTATATCATTTCCCTATAAACTAGTGTTTTGGTTTTCCAATGCACCTGCCTACTTCTATTTGAAGTTAAAAAATGTAGTTTGGTCATCAGCAAAATTGTTTAAAGCTAGAATTTGTCATGAAGAGTTATGGCGGTTGTTTCAAATTGGTCACTAATGGCGCCCGGTTTCATGACTTGTCAAAACATTTGGCAAAGATTAAAAAAAAATATGACATTGCCTCGCTAGGTATATGATCGATTTCCTTAATGCGAGGTAGTTATCTAGGTTGCAGATATATTTTTGCTAAGTTTGCGCAGCACTCTCTCTTTCTCTTTTTTTATAAAAGGAAGGAGAAAAAGAAGGCAATGTCTCAGGGCAATTCAAAGATGCGGTTAGCTGTGTACGGCAAAAAAGCTCTGGGGATTTACGGGACGACGCCGTTTGCGACAGATTCCTCTTTGTCAGCGATGCGGAACTATTTCCTCCACCTCTCCCAGTCCGTGACCACCCACTGACGGAGTTGGCCGTTTGCCGGAGTGATATAACGGTAGTTGTTTACATTTTCTGCGCGGTATTTGTTTACATTCGGGCACAGCAAATCGACGAATCTCGAAAAGTAGCACAAAATAACGAGCCAAGTTTCGCATGCATTATGCAGTCTCAGCAGAAACGAAAAAAAAATCTAATGCCACGAGTAATAGGCTTAAGACTGCATTTGGTCGAAGACAAGAAATCGAATTACTGGACTCGTTCTGTTACTTCCTTGCATGAATTATTTATTTCTTTAAAAACATTTAGTTTAATCAAAAGGACAATTGTTTTTATTAGATAAATAACTGATAGGTGAAACGTCTGTCCACCATGAGTCGATAGCTGAAGTTCGAGCCAAATGTCATCCGAACATCTCAGCTATTCTCGCTGTGCGCCTGATTGTGAAGTTGTAATATTGATCTTTAGAACAAACCAATGAAAACGCTATTTGATGGCCCAATGAAACACTCCAATTTAAGATATTTAACGTAAACTGAAAATTCGACTGTTTTTCAAATATTTTTAGAGTGGACGCCTTCAGCATCATAAATGATGCTGAAGGCGTTCACTCACTTAGAAAACATTTCACGATATGCTCGAACGAAATGTCATTTTGTTTTGGTCAAACACGTGTGTGATTAATATCACCAGCGTGATCATTTGAAATCTTTCCCAGCATGTGCTCATTAGAATGTTTAATTATTTTTTGACCTTTTGACCCTTAGGACTCGTCGTAGCCCAGTCGGCATTGCGTGTGACTGTGGCTCGGCGGTCCCGGGGGTTCGATTCCCTGCGCGGGTTCTCGAAAATTTAGATTCCGGGGTACTGAAAGTGCCCCTCGCACAGTGCCTAAGCGCTATGAGGGGTACAGAACGCCTGTAGTTGACTGCAGTTGATTGGTAAAAATATAATTTTAATAAAAATATAATTATAATAAAAATAAATAAAATAATTAGAATTAGAAATACAGTGAATCATCCGTGTTCGATTCACTGCTATGCCCCGAAATGCTCCTAGAGCTAGTGAGGCTTTACGCTGCGTAAAGCCTCACTAGCTCACTAGGTTTAGGCGAACGCATTTGCTGCCCCATGTCATGGCAATCACACAACGCTCGCAATCATTGCAGAATAAACATTGTACCGGCGCATTTTGGAATGTGTAAATGGCCGCACATTTTACAAGGTCTCCACTACGAAAGAATGCTATTTCTCAGAAGCTACCAGGATTTGTGGAGAGTACTCTTTCAACAAAAAAACTATTTTATTCTTCACACCCACCTCTTTAGCCGTAACACGAAAAATCCGTTTATCTAGAAAATGTATAACTCATTTTCTGCGTCCAAAATAGGTTGTCCTTCTCTCATATCACATTTATTTGGAGTTCATCTTGGCTTCCGTGAGACAGAAGTCCGCTGTTGAAACACAGAAATGCCTAGCCTCAGTTTCACTTCTTCACTTTGATTGAAACGAACACAGGGATTCTCCTTACATTGATATTGATGGTGCTTCGTAAATGGAGTTTGATACACGAAACTGTATGAACGCGTTAGAAATGCATGTATTTTTATGGACCAGATAAAAAAATATCATTTAGTAATTGGTTCAAGATGACTGATCTTCTTGGGTTTGATTCCGTCTCGGTGATCACCTAAGACTTCAAAATACAATTATAATTTAGTTCAGATCGCAAGAATGCATTTCGTAAAAACCTGTCACGTCTTTCAAAATCACAAATATATAACACGGACATTTTTTAACAAATCTGGAATGCGGTTGCTCGAATGTATGCACATATTGGGTGCACTATATGGCATAACGCTCACATATCTTAATCTTGAAATGGTCAAAGGGTTTGGGAGCATCTCGGCGAGGCCCACTATAGAGCTTTTTTGATTATTCAGTCTTATTTATGGGTCTTTGGAGACCCCAGCGAACTTTCACGCGTATGAAAGGGGAAAAATGTGACACCCGAAATGGCGAATGCCATACAAGGGGGATAAAAAAAAGAAGATTGCATTCAGCTCAGAGTTTTGGGACGTTTCGTAACAACGCACTAACCCCATGTCTGATATAAAATACGCACTTAGCTACCATATTCAACGAGGTCTGTCCGCGATGGTCGCAAATCAAACAGTTTACTCGAGAATATCACCCGTAGCTGAAATTTTCTAAATTAAAGAATTGCCAATCCCCGCGAATTGCAGATTTTCACAAATAATTAATTAATCCTTTAAAATACTAAACCTGATACTTATGCACAAACGTGTTTGAAATATTTTACAGACTTACGCACACGGACAAAAATTGGACTGCTATGTGAAAATCATTTTAATTCCCGAATTTTTCTCAAATTTAGAACAAGTCATTTTGAGTAATTTTAAGGTTATAATAAAAAGAAATTCCAGAATGTACCAGCTGATTTTATAACTATAGTGTTTTGACCTGATCGCGGGTTCGATTCTCGACCGATACTTTCGGAGTTTTTCTGGATAGAGAAATTCCTACACACACATACAGACAGCCGTGGGTCCCGCTTAGGCTAAGCAAAATTACCAGGTCGCCTCCTGTTTTTTTTAGGACGAACACGCTGGTGGACCTCCTTAATAACCTCAATAGTTAGTGTCGCGATCAATCGTATACTGGATATAATCTGGCGTTTTCAGTTTTCAGTCTTGCCAATTCACTGAAGGACTACGAATTTTCTTACTGAAGCTTTTTGCATCCTTCCGAAGTCGTTTTACCTTTTTGGTGTGAATGTTGTGTTCAGACATTTTATTTAATCGACCCGTAGATCGGAGAAAGACTAGGCTCGACTTCACGCGTATAAAAAAGGCAACAACCTGGAGGCTAACACGTCTTTTATTAGCGGACATGTTTTCTTTTTTGTCTTGTTGCCATGTGTAACAGAATATATATTTTTTGCAGTTGGTGTGTAGGTAGCACCTTGCGGACAATCGGCTTGCGTTTTCACCATCGCAATTCTACTGTAGGCCACCGTAGAGATCAATATATCGAGCGTGGCACGAACACTCATTTCAAGTGATGCTTTTTTGGTCGTGTAAAGTGTGTCATTGGAAAACTTGGAGATCTACCACCTCAATCCCCCTAGACTCATACTTGACTGTATGGCGCCACCATCATCCCATTTGTTTATAAGGTGACGTCTAGTATAGATAGTATTTCGCTGCACCTGGCTTTCTAACATCCCTTTGTTGGATATATTGATGGTCGACTCCAGTTTTGTGGCATTGGAATTTTCTCTGTGGAAACAATATGTTTCGTGTTTTTGTTAAAATATCGCGTTGCACTTCTTTGATTGCGCGGTTTGTGGAGATAGGGTCAACAACTGGAAAATCGAAGAATAATGGAGGTGGGTTCTTGGGAGTACCGTGCTGTTATTGGATGAGAAAGTTGTGACGTAATGAACGATCGATCGAGCAGCTTGTTTTTGCTGTCGAAAAGTAAAAATAGATAAAAGTATGTGCCGCAACAATAAATATATGACATTGGTATTCGATTTAGAGGTATTCTTTAATGAATTTCTTTTGTTAGTTTTTTAATAGAAAAATGTTTTTCTGTGATGGTGGTGGTGGTGGTGGCGGTGGTTCCAAGTGAAGTTAGGCAATTATTATTTTTCCTGTAACTTTCATTTTGTTTCGGCAAAATGGCTCCTCATTTGGAGTGCTGTGGCCTTTATCGAATGCTTTCGAGAGATTCCCTGTCTTGCCGATATCTCAATTAAGCTGTGATAGATTCTCAAATTCTGAAAATAAATAATTAACTAGTTATAATGTGATTTTAACATTCAAAATAGACGCCACGAATATATAACTGTGTAGGTGATTTATTTTAGTTCGAACGGGATTTTTCCATTTCGCAAATCTCGTCTGTACAGCCACGATGCATTCTCCCACATAAACTATTCTGGCCTTAGCAAACGGGGGGATAAAAGCAGATGCAATATCGATTTCGATTGACTCCTTACCAAATATAAAAATATAGACTGTATATTGTGTAATATAGGCCTGGAGTTCTCTCTCTCTCGCTCACTCTCGGACCAAGCCTTATTGAAGGCGAGTGCGTAGACATGGGCTGGAGTCGAGAATTGCATTAGATAGCTTCTTATATATAATGCCGCTTCGGATAGCATAACCTACATTCAGTCGCCAACAAGTGTCTCGCAATGCGACATACTTCTGTAGACGGAGTGAGGCGTATATTCCCTGCTAGTCTGCGAATTCATACTTGAGTTTATATAAACCCATGCCCATACACTGTAGACCGCACGGTTTTCCTTCGACCTACCGTTGAAGATTTTGGAATTCAGAACAAGCGCTCTCAAAAGAGTCTTTTTTAAATTCCAGCTTTTCACACAGGTTTTAAAAAAATCGATCACATATCAAGATGCCTTTTGCGAGCATCTTCTACATGTAAGGAGACCTAAATAATCCTGTAGTGTATACTCATGTGTATAGCTAATGCGCTAAATTCTGAGATTTAGAAATCTTACACAGCTAAACTAAAAACGAGGTTATTTCTTTCCTAGGCAGAAATCTTGAAAATGAAATAAAAGATAACCTTCTTGCCGTACGAAGAGAAAGAGGCTGAAGAAGAAAAAATTTGCAGATGTTTTGCTTTTGGCGTGGCTACAAGGAACAGATGAGAAAGATGTAAAGTGCATATTTTAGACTATGTGTATACGAAAATGTAGAAGAATGGGACGAAATGGCTCTAGCAAATGCGACATTTTCGAGAGTGCACTTTGACGTCAAGTGAATGGAATTGGAGGTGTTTTGGGAAAGAGCTGGGAGAGAGAGGACTTTGGATGTGGGGGCGTCGGGTGGCGATAGTGGTGGGGATTCGGCCGTTTTCGCAAACGATATTTGAATGTCGAAACGCTTTTCGTACACACTGTAGTCAACGACATTCAATCCAAAAAGCGCATTTTGACAGACGCAATACGGTATGAGCGACTCCTTAGTTGCTTTAGGGATTAAGTGACGTGAACTACATCTTAAAGCCAGGTCACATTTTTCAATTCGAAACGAAAATGTACTCTGCCAGGTGAGATGTCGCTATTACTGATTCGAATTTGCGCCGTTATAAGCGATTTCCCTTCAGCAGTGACACGCAACGGTGGAATTTGAATAATAAAATTCTAATGACATCTCCACTGTGACCATGAACGTTATGAGACATCACAAGTGAGAAATCGTTGCTGGGATATCGCGAATCGAATACGTGGATCCACCACGAGGCGGCGCTGTGGTGAGGCCACGCTTTCCAATGATAAAGTCTGACTATTCCATTGGACTGAGTCTAATCTGTAGATCGTGGGCGAGCGCGTTCTACATACGTGTGCTTAGCGATGCCTAATTTTGCATGAGCGTGGAGGCAGTGGGATTATTGTTGACGGGGCCCTGCAGCAGCATCGTAGGAGTGATACGGGAATTCTGTACATGCAAGATTCGAATCAAGGAATGCGTTTACGCAAGATGTCTGGGCACCTTCTGCACAGGAACACAGGTAGACGCCCTTGCCATTGTCTGGAACGAAAAATGGAGACAAAATCAGGCGGATGCTTAGTGGATCAACATGTTTCGTACAAAAAGAAAATGCAACCGGGCAACTGAATCTGCATTTTCAATCGATTTTGCATTGGATTTGAAACAGATGTAGCTAGCAGTTTATTCTAAAAACTGTAAACTATGCAACTGAGCAAAATAGGTTTCTATTATCAAAGAATTGCAACAAAACGCTTTGTACTATCCACTGCTGTGTTTGTATATTGGTTAGAAAACAATATTGGTGCAATCAAGATTTTGCTGGCCAATTTATTGTTGGCCACAGAACTTAATTAAATTCAGTTGATAGTCGAATGAGCAACAGGAGGTGGTCAGCGAACGCTGTTCTAAATGACTTCATTAACATACACCAAACAGCGCTTGTTTCCTGGATACACGATCAAAGCGCTGCAGTTTTCAAATTGCAATTTTGTTGTCAGTGTTAAGCTTTGATAAACATTTTGCTCGACATTTTATTGGACTTTATATTTGGTTACACACATCGATACAAATTTACGAATGACATAATTCATGTGCAAATTTCAGGCGCGTATAGAAACGGTTTGCTCGCGTGTCTCCCGATTGATATTTTGTATGTTGGGTGAACCAACATCCGTGCGTCCGGCATCCCTATGTCGCTTCCACATCCACATCAATCTGTATATCGTCGAGATTGAAAATCGCTGTGTTAAGTGACTTTGCGTACAGATAACCAGGCCAGCAGCGCCATTTTCGCTTGCCCAAAGCAGATTGAGTCGGGCGAATATATTCGTTTAGAAAACGCGCCCGAAGTGTGGCTTCTGCGCAGATCATGAACGGTGATAGATTGATTGACGGTGTCGTAACTGTAAACAACTGGATAAGAAAAAAATGTTTTGGGGGAAACAACGATTATATTATAATTATTTAAACAAATTGGTTAGTTTATTTACATAATTGACAAAGCTGAGAAAAAAATAGGAATTGGAATATTGATACTGATAAACGGAAGTTGTGATTGATTGGTGATCGCAACACTAATTACTAGAGACATACGGAGCGATATTTCATTCTACTTTAACAGTAATTAATAATGGGAAATGCTGGGTACACTTCAGAAAACCGGTTTTCCGAAATGTACTATTCATTACTTTTGAAGTTTCTATTTGAGTCTACATTCGAATTGGTCAATTTTTTCCATAAGCTTTGATCGGTCTATAAATGGCGTTGGTGATGTTGGTGGTGGCGGGGGCGGCGAGGTGCGTGGGGGTGAGGTGGATTTTGTGGTCGGCGTGGCCCCGGGCGACAGGTTGGCAAATCTGGTGCCGCTCCATTGCACAAGCCACGGATCCAGCTAACACAAATCCAAGCGTGTGGCGGCGACGGCAGCATCGGCACGTCATCACTACTCACCCTCCCTCCCTTAGTCCAATCCACCCCCTCAAACTGTATTTTTTGGTTCTGTAGCCACGCATAGGCAACAGATTGTATTTTTCATAAACGCGTCGACACCGAGATGAATAAAGTCAGGCGAAATGTTCCAGAGATTAGCGAAACTGATAAATTGGGACATTAAATAAATCGGTCATGAAGCGCAAAATTGTGTCTCCTAACCGTTAAATCTGCCTAATCGAAATTTATAGCCAGAAAACATTTTCACCTCGTCAACTGTCCTGAATTCTGCGGTGTCCTAGATTCATGAGTTCTCTTGTTTTTGGATTGGGAATTGGCGTTTCGCTTTATGACAAGACGGCGCTCAATTGGCCATTTGACGGCAGGTTGCATTAATTACCGCTAGTGGTGCTTAATTCAGGCAATCGCCTAATTGTCCTAGATGCACCGTCTTTATCGATGGAGGCACTTCCTGTTGATAGTATTCAATATCAGTATATTGGAGCGCCACCAGAAGTCTCCAACAAATATCCTGCTTATGACCAAGGGTTTGAGTTAATGATATTTGTTAAGGGGATCCACCAGGAGGCGACCTGGTAATTTTGTCTAGTCTAAGAATAAACCTAGGTAGGGATCTTGAACGCGTGCCTGGAAATCGTGCAGGCACGGGGTTTCTCTCAGCCGAAAAAACCCAGAGGTCTCGGTCGGGAATCGAATCCGCGATCAAGGGAATAGCAGCACGACACGCTAACCACTAGCCAATGAATGACCAAGGGAATTTTACGAGGTGATCAAGTGGTGCGGCGGTAGGTCAAGGGAATAATGAGGCTACGACGTATAGGGGTAAACTCGTGGCTCCTTCCCCACTACCCAGTCCTCAGGGGTAACACAAAGGGGGGAGGGGGCGGTGCAGCGCGCGTTCTCTCACTAGGTGCACGCGCGTGCAACAACACACCGAAAACGAGTGGCAAAGTGCATCACCGCCGCCCGCACGAAACACGAGAGATGCGCCTTGCTAACGGTTGACGCGAGCACGAATTCGCTCGCTCGCGTTTCTCCCCCGCTCCCGTCACACCGTCTCCCGCCGTCGGCGCACGCGGTTTTCAGAGACAGCCTCCGCCGCTCTCGCGTTCTCCATTTCCCCCCGCCCAACAACTCGCGCACACCGTACCAATGCATCGACCGTCGCCGCTGTTGCTGCCGCTGCTGCACCCGCGCCTCGTTGACGACAACAACGGTCACAGTCCCGTTGCAGCGCCGCCCCGTGCTAGCCGTCGCCGCGTCCACGCGCCGTTCAACTGACCTCCACCGACGGGGGTCGAAGAAATCCAACGCGATCAGAAAAAAGAAACAACTAAACTTCACGCCACGATAAATACAGTTTTTTTTTCTCATGGGGGGAAGGAAGGTCACGATCGGTGCGTATCAGTAACACGAGCGCTGCGGCCACGTTTCTGCATCCGGTCGCGGATCGTGGGTGACGTCAGAACGGAAATCGACGCTGAAACTCGTGACTAACGGGAGTGGCAAAAAATAATCTGGATTAATTTTAATATCCAATGGTGGATGGTCGTACCTGTAGCGGAAATCCTATGCGGAAATAGTCGGTGTCCGTTTGGTATAAATTGGAAAAAAAGTTGAATCTAGCGTTGACTAGTTTTGAACCGGAAAAGGTGAAAGAGACAAATAGCGCCGTCTAATCTACGTTCCACGGACGCAACGCTCAAAAACAATTTATCCTGCTTTTTTTCTCGAACGATTGCTGGACAGCTCTCGGATTTATTGAGAGAGAGAGAGTTCCCCCCGGGTCTAATCCGAGGCACACGGGTATCTGGTAAACATCCGGCGGCGCATTGCTCTTCTGTATAACCATGTGTCGCTACAGATATTTTCTGAGCGCGCGTAATCAGTTTAGACAGTTTTAATCTGCGAAACACCATTATTTAGTTGAGGTAGAGGTGGGGTGGATGGGGATGGGGGATAATAGTGGAATTGCGGGATTTAGTAACATGTGTCCGCTCTAATTATAAAAGCCGTTCATCTGCACATGGACGTGCGTTTGTATGTTGAGGATTAACGCCATGCCCTAGACGTCGCGCCGGCATTTGAAAAAAAAATGTTTGTAACCCGCTGTCTAATAATAAATAAAACATTACAGAGTTTTCGAATTATTTAAGCCCAACTTGCGATCTAATTTGTACCGGGTACCTGCGCTGCGCTTTTGTGAAAGGATAGAGGCGAGATGTTTGTCGAAGCTGATTTAACATTGATCTGTAAATCGGTTCCTGTCCTAAAATCCGTATCTATTTTTCTTGTCAGGTGAGCTGGTGCGATTCAACCCCCCCCCCATGTTTTTCCCTCTCTGTCCATTCAGTCAATGTAATTAAGCCAGCACGAAATACGGTAATACCACTAATAATAATTGAGCAATATACGAAATTCACTGCCAATCCTGCCAGCAGTCTGTATGGCGGAGAATCTATCGAAAGTCGACGGGGAAAGTTCGCCCGCTGCCGGCGCCGGAGCCGCCTCCGTGTCCGGAGTGGGAGCCGCAGCCGAGCTGGATGCCGGACCGGCGCCACTGGGATGTACGCCGAAAGCGCCGCCCCTCAAGGGCTTCCGGCAACTGTCACAGGAACCGGGACACGTCAACTATTTCGATGTGGAGGGGACCCGGTACATCATTACAGGTAGGACACCAATTGGCATCTCTATGTGAAATCTGTTTATCTGGACAGTGCTAGGTCGGCTTCTAGGCCAACATTTTATTTGGAATGGATTTTTGTTGAATCGACAAAACTTTGAACCCTGACCGGTTTGCACGAAATGCCTTATTACTAAATTTGGTTAAGATTCAACAGAGGTCTTGGGAAAATGAAAATGCTAGATATTTTACAGGAATTTCCTCGATGTTATCATATAGTAGGACTTATTAAATCCCACTCAAATGCGCAATTACTTCACAGGAAAGGTGAAATTATTTATCGGAAAAATAGTTTTGTGGCTAACAGAGTCGTAAGTCGTAAGGAAAACATCTTCCAAAGCTGACTACTGACCTTGTTTCAAAGTTCCACACGTAAATGTTATTTTGTTTTGGTCTCGAGATCAAGAGGACATGTAAGGAAAGCTTTAAAATGACCACCCTGGAGATTTTAAACTCACGCACATGTTTAAAAAAACAAAATGATATTTTGATTGGATCAAAACGTAAAATTAGTTGCAAACCTTATTTTTCTGATTGACTAATTTATATCATTTCATTAAAACGATTTAGCGTACGATATGACTAAATATATTCGCTCTGTAAACACGAGCGTGCATGTAGCTCCCAATTCAGCGTTGCAACTGTTGTCGACTGGTTTTTTTTTTTTTTTTTTTTACACATAACCATCTCAATAATTTTTAACAGGATCTAAGATATGCTCCTATCTGCGTATTTAGATCGAAAACATAACCGTAAATCAAGTCCATCTAGTTAAGTGTCACTCAGGCTCGTATTTTACAATTTAGAGTTCGAGCATTGGAAAAGTAAACAAACAGATATCGCTCGTTTTGTTTTTCCTGCTCGCTCGATTGTTTTGTGTAGATAACTACATGAAAGCAAATTAAGCTCGCGCATCGCTTGATTGCCTGCTGTTTGTTTTGTGTACAGTTCGAATTTGGTAATGGTGACATTCGTTGAGATGCGTTGGAATAGGAGAAATCCGTTTCCAGTTAAGAAACGACTTAGATGTCGCAAAGTCTACCGTTCTCCCACAAAATTGTCTTCTAGCAAGATTATTAACAAGATCTTCATCTGGAATGTTTTGAGAAAGTGTCCGAAACGCGCAATAACAAATGCCAACAAGATTGCGAGTTTGGAACAACGAAGGAAAATTGGCACTTCGGGCCCAGTATGTTTCTGACACAGTAAAGGGAAAAAATTGGAACGAAAAATTAAATTGCCAAAAGATTCGTATATTATTTGTCTGTTGTAAAAAATTATGCGATTCGATAAATTATTATTTTATTTTTATTTTCTCCTTTATCAACTGTAGTTAACCGCACTACAGGCGTTACGTCCCCTCATGGTGCTTATGTACTGTACGAGGGTAACGGTCAGTACCCCGGGATTGAAATTTTGGAGAGCCCGGGCCAGGAATCGAACCCGGGACCGCCGTAACTACAGTCAGTCTCTAAACCAACAGGGCTACGACGAAGTCGTACATCCTAATTTATTTTATGAATATTGATTTCTGTAGGTATTGAATTTTTCAGATTTATACGAATGATAATATATGATCATCGTTCCATCTTTTGTATTCTTACTGCTTCGTGATAATATATCTGTTAGTTGAAAATGTATCTGACGCGTTGATGTGACATTTACACCGGGCGGTAATGATCTGGGTATGAATATTTTTGAAAATCGTGTTCGCGATTTTGCCAGGCTTTCCACCTGGCTCCCATAGGATTTTTACACAGCACCCAACGGACCTTCCAAGTACAAAGAGAGTTGTTTGTCCCAGTTTTGCTTCGGCGAATCCTGCTCTAGGATCGGCAAAGCACACTGGCGTCATTTTCCACCTCGATCGCGGAGTGGCGTTTGCTCTAAACCGAATGAGGAAAACCCATTCATCTGTTTAATATCCTTCTGTCGAGGCCAGGCGCAATCTAAATCCCGACGCGATATCTGCTCCGAGGCGCAATCCCCCCCTCTTCCCTTCCCCCTGGTGCCCTGGATCGCGCATCGCCCCTCGCCACCCGTTGCGGCTCAACGGATTCCCCCAATCTCCCCTCTCCACCTCCCTGATCCACGGCTACCTAGCAATGCACAAGTGCTGTGTGTGATTTGATTTTCGGGGGACCGCCTTTGCGTTTCGCCGCCTGCGTCAAATGAGGTGGGCGAGGGTAGAGCGCAGGCTGGCCACTACTTCCACATTGCAGAATGGTTCCCCCGCCTAGACCGACAAAGGATGGGGCTCTGTAACACCAGGTGGCACACATTTCGCAATTATGTCCTTGGTTTAAACTCTGACAGTGGTGGTTGGATGTTAAACAGTTTCTAAGCATTAGATCTCTGGGCAGGCATATTGGAGGTAGGCCGATAAGACGCGGTTGCTAAGGGTCTCTAGCGCTTTTTATTTCTTTGGTGTGCGTATCGAACAAATTGAATGGATTTAGAGGTGCGCCGCGATTTTGCAATCGTCCACTGGTTTCACTGGTAAAAAACAAACATTGTGTGACGCATGTGCGCCGGGTTCGATCAGTCTTCCTATTTGCATGGCTGATGCTGAAGGGTGCTTATTTTTGACTTTCGATTTTTCGGAATGACTCCGGGCGATTCCACGAACTCGTTCGTCGTTCGACATTCAGATGAGTGTGACCACGAAATTGTGTTTCATTTGACGTCAACTACTCGAATGTTTGCAATCACTGATGCAAATTATTAAAATTGTGACATTTTAAGCAGTATTATCGCTATACAATTTATTCCCTATTGCAAGCAAATTCATAATTTGGTTGTAATTGATAGGCATAAAATAATGTAATCTGATCTGATGAAACAGCTGTGGCCAACCAGTGGTTGCATGAACATCGAATGTGCTTTTCAGGCTGAGAGAGTGGTTTTTAGCTATATATTGCAATATTTCATCAAAATATAATGCCTTCAATAGAACTTTATTATAGAAGTTAAGCAGACACTGATTACTTTTTAATGAGGTGATGCTCCGATTGAAAATCTACGTCAAATATCGTTTCATTTTCCTTTCGTTTGATGCCCTAATTCCTTGTATCAAACGTTTGTGCGAAAGTGAAAAATATTCCTAGTTAGGTCCTGCGTTTGGTTCGAATTTTCAAAAAATAAGTTAAACATGCTGGATTTACACTGCATATATCGATTTACTTATGCAATATTTGTTCAAAGGTTATAAATTTAAATTTATTTCATTTCGAGGGGCATTACTCATTTTTTCGAATAGTAATATTTAAATTGTTTTTTTTAAATATAAAATAACCTGTTCGATTTCTGGTGAAGTCTGGTTTCTTATGACCGTTGTTGACATTCGACGATCAAGAGAACTATAGATTGGAATTTCGAGGAATTGCCATTTAAAGGTGGACCGACTCCTGTCATTAGTAATTGTTGGTTGATCAGTTCCTGAAACCAGTTACAGTGCGACGGCTACTTGAGTCATTTCACTTAATTTTACTGAAGAAAGATCATAACCGTTTACAATTGAGATTGCGTTTCCGTGGAAATCGACAATTTCGAATTTTTCTCTTTGTGGGAGGATTGTAGGATAGGATTGAAGGTACAAGTACGAACGTATATACTGTATACTGTCTATACTAGTGTAAAGAAAGCCGCGACATGTGAGTGTGTAGGCAGCTGTGGATTCTATAGCCCACAAGAGAAATTTGAAGATCAACTTTATTTTTACGATTTTGGTCGAGTACTGGCGTTACTCGGGGAGCTGTTGGTGGCCGCGGTAAACCAGAATTTAAACGTTTGATAGGGACATGCGCTATGGGAAGTGATCGAGAGAGAGAGAGACTGAAAAAAAAATGCTTTTTGACTGGAGACGACAAGGGTTTGTTCAAAATCAGCAATCGTCTCTAGTTAACTTGAAACCAAACTGGCGAAACAAGCGCTTAGCCATTCGCCTTTATTTCTAGATCACGTAATTTTTTCGAGAACTACGTGGGCTTGGTTTTTAAAGTCCATAAAAATTTGTGGAAATCGATTCAACTGTATGAAATTAATTAAAATTTAAAATACTAGTTTAAGTATGTTCCCGTGTTTGATTTGTTGTTTCCCGTTGTTGATCTGACTGTTCGCGGTTCGTACTCGCTCTTCTTTTCACTCATAATCTGCTTACCGTGTACATTGTACACTTACTGTACTATTACTGTTCTATACTATTACTGTATTACATTTACTGACTGTGGTTTCGGCGGTCCCGGGTTCGATTCCCGCCGCGGGCTCTCGAAAATTTCGATCCCGGGGTACTGGTCGTTCCCCCTCGCACAGTACATAAGCACCATGAGGGGGACGTAACGCCTGTAGTGCGGTTGACTACAGTTGATTTAAAATAATAATAAAAAAAATTACTGCTCATTTACACCACACCACACAGACCACACTGCTTTTCTTAATACTGCTCGGTAGATGGCGCTCCATAGAAACAGTTGCGCGCCTCTCCGTATATCACAATTTTTTTTTTTTAAATTCACTGAAGTGACGGGTCACAACAGGAAGATTCTGTACCCCTCTCAGAGCTTAGGCCCTATGTGAGGGGCACGTTTTCACCAGTACCCCGGGCCAAAGCCCGTGCCGGGAATCGAACCCGGGACCGCCGAACAACAGTCCGTCATAAACCAACTGCGCCACGACGGGTCGTACAACTTGCGAATAAGGTGTTTGAGGCATTGTCAATGTCGTATAGTTGGGGGAAAAAACTGGGTCACTGCATTCTCCCCATATGAATCGAATGGATGGATCCAAATATCGTCTAACGGATGGCATTTTCATCCCACCCCACCCCCACGTCTTGGCCGTCGGGATACCTTCGCGCCAAGCCCGACGATTACCAACGCCCATATTCTGTGTACGGAAATCCATTCGCGCACATTGACTATACGCCGAAATAAATTTTGCGAGTTCTCTTTGACGGGAGAGAGTGGGGTCGTCTTCAACTGGTGTCTGCGAGCTACAACCGTGGCTCTTCGTCTTCGTCTTCCGTCTGGCGCGAGTTCCTTTTGATCTGGTGGAACCGTGCCACAAATAAAAGTGAGAAAATTGTGTTGTCTGGTGCTGTGCAAGTTTGGTTAGAAGTTGTCTCGTAATTTGTGCCATATATATACATACAGCTTGAGCTGTATATACGTTCATCGCCGAGAGGCTGAAATCTGGAGGGGGGAAGAAAAAAAAATCGAGAGTACCAGAGAAAAGAATCGAAAATTAGATTTGTTTTTGTACAATGTCGCCTTCCGACTGAACAGCATAGGAACCTCCAGCTCATTCTCAATGGTGGCAGCTCATTGGACCAACACTAACTGAGCGAGAAGTGCAATTCTTGGCGTGTATCATTTCACGTTTATACCGTATTTTTGTTTTGCCTCTTAAGACCTTGTGTTGTTATATGCCTTTCTGATGGAACTGGATGGTTGGTTGCGGTTCGGCATGACAATTGGTATGTGGAACGCTGTATTGAGAAATCGATCACTGATTCTCCGACGTAGCACAATTTTTAATAGACACCGTCTGAATTTGAGGTGATCGCTGTGAGTTGTCGTTTTAGTAGTTTTGAATACTGATTTAGCATATTCCGAAATTTATGTAACAGGTTTCAGTTTTGACTTTTGGGAATTTTTTTAGTTTTTATTTCTTTTTAACTGTAGTCAATCGCACTACAGACGTTCTGTACCCCTCATGGTGCTTAGGCTTAGGAATGCTATTAGAACATTTTCAAACGATGAGTTCATGAGTTGTAGAACTTTACCAGGTACATGTTTGATGTAATCGACTGTGAATGAGCCCAGAACACAAAACGAGATGCGCATAAAGTTATCAGATAGTCCGCGAACCGGAACGATGTAGATGGACGAGATTGCGATAAAATTATCAGTTTGGCCGTGGGTCTAAATGAGACCAGTATGGAATATATACGAGCCTAGTACGTGCCTATATACCACACAAACACATCTACAGATGTATAGTGTGTACCCCTGCGTGCGTAAACCAGGATCAGACGTCAGTAGCGGACGGAATTCGGAACTCTGCCTCCACCGGATGTCGACCGGTCCAGTATATATATAGAATATACAGTATCCGCCATGACCGATAATTCAATCTTAGGAACCATGTTCGCGTAGTTTTGGACAATATCTGTGATCGAATCCAACTCACGTCTTCGGTTCGTGATCGATTGGACGGGTCCAGACTATAATTCTATAGTAAGAAAGCAATTCGGTAAACTTGTATATACAGAGAGCCGCGTTACATATTTAATACCATGCTGTATTCAATTCCACAATATTAACTGACAACTGTGTACAGAGAGTATAGAACACCGTAAAACGGACTCGTATCAAGTTGAATAATTCGGTGCAATTAAATTGAATTGATCGCTTGGAAGTTCAATTTATGCGAATTAATGTATATAATTGATTTTGTTCTGTTAATGGCAAGGAACTTGAAATTACAATATTGGATCTGCATTTAGATGTAAACAATAGAAATGCTAGTTACCCCTTCATAAGGTGTTGCGTGAAACCGGTACTGTCTACCTTGGATAATTATAAATATTAATTTTCCACGGTAGATGTGGATGTGGTAAATTTGTTAGATGTGAATCGTCATAGTCTTAGATGTATTGTCAGTTCTCACGTTGTTATAGTTTAGTTCTTTCAGAAGAGTTATCGCCAACGTTCGATAATCGTCAATGTTCGTCTTTGGATGAATCGAGAAGCTCGTAGAAAATCAATGCTCGTCGCTGGTTAGATAGTTTGTGTGGTTAACTAGTTTGTTTATCTTATGTGTTGATAGTTCGTTTAAACCGGATTCTGGTGCCGTGTGGTTCGTTCCATTGTCTACATTTGAACGAAAGCTGGGCGCATTTCTTTCTATTATTGGGTCATGAGCAAATTAATTGGCAATTTGTGTACTTTGGACGGCAACTAATTCCGACTAGTTTCAAACTAATTATTGCCCTATGTTAAGCTTGTTTAGATCGAGCTGCTGTTCATTTGACCCCCGCCATAGTCCTCTCTCTTGGGGGCTGCATGTAGGTGAAATTTGTAATTGTAACTTGTTCCATTGATGCTACTCGAGTCATTTGAAAGGACACATTAATACAAACAGAGTAGGCCACTTGGACTCAGTGTGCGAGTAGAGTACATAACTGGATTATTTCTATCACTATAAAATAATTGTAAGTTCTGGAAGAGAAATTCAGGAGATCCTTCCCATTTTGGCTTAGGGTTCTGAACTAAACTAAATATTGTTCGCCTAAACCTTAACCAAAGAATTCTAAAATTTCAACATGCATTTACTTTAAATTTCTCGTAAGGGGGAAATGATGTGTCTCTCGATGCCCAGCTTGGTTTCCAGTATTCCTGAATGTTTAACGCTAGCATTAATATCTGTAGAGTGGAAACAAAGATGTAGTAAAAACGAAAATAAAAAACAACACTTTTATGCCATTTCGCGCCACCAGAGAAAGACCAAATAATGCAACACACGATGGATGAGTTTGCTGTGTCCTATGGTACTAAGGTCGCGTCGCTATTTCACGGCGAACCATCGTGTGACAGTTACAAGCCCATCAACCATTAACTGCACCTGTATCGTCTCCTAACTCCAGCGAAATACATTTCTCCTACACATCCCCTCTCCCTCTGTCTTCGCATGGACTAGGAAACGACGACGTGAACGGTAATCAAGCCTTAGGAATGCGAAGAGAACTGCATTGAGATGCTCGAGGTGGATGGAGTTGTGTGTGTGTGTGTCTCTCTTTCGCGCATCTCCACGCAAGTACATTCTGACATGCCCGTCTCGAAGTGTAATAATACTCTCTCTCTGTAGGTCACATCCTCATGTGGCCAGCTCACTACACAAACTGTTATCGAGTTAAGAAAGTTACAAATAAACATGATTAATTCATAAACGATTATACGATGATCGGCTTAAGACACACTGAAACATTAATCGGTTTCTCCGCGGCACCTAGTTTAGTCTCGCGGGAGGCACGTCCTGAAAATTGAACTCCGGGTCTCCTGGCGTCTTATAAACATCCAACTCTGGTTTGAAAGTAATTCTTAAAGAATCTACTATTTCTATGCGCGTTTTATTGTGAACGAGAGGTGATAGTCATGTCGTCTTAAGACCGGCAGATGTCTGTAACCGTTACGTTTCCTTGGTCCGACCTTTGCTTGAATACTGCAGTTCCATTTGGGATCCTCACCATGTGGGGCTTGTAGGGGGAAATTGAAATGGTTCAACGAAGAGCTGCGACATTTGTTAGCTGTAGATTTGGAAGAACTGACAGTGTCACAGACATGCTGTCAAAACTGGGATGGGAGACACTGGAAG
>JAQGBY010002456.1:0-23016 GCA_034698785.1 Mycogona germanica
GCGACTGACTGTGGCTCGGCGGTCCCGGGTTCGATTCCCGGCGCGGGCTCTCGATTATTCGATCCAGAGGTACTGGTGACAATTGCTCCCCTCACATAGTGCCTACGCACCAAGAAGGGTACTGAATATCCTGTAGTGATATTACACTTCACTATAGTGAATTAAAAAAATCATGACACCTGGTGGCAAAACATGTAACCTCATTATGCGTGATCTTTGTCTTCCGCACCTAGCGCTGCGCTTGCACAAATTAGTATGTGTTCTGCGAAAAAAGAAATAATATTGGCGCCTATGGCAATATAGTAATTACCAGAAACTGTTTATCGTAAGATCAATATCGGTATCGATTGCCGTATCGGTCGATCCCTATTTGGAAGTAACCAACAAACTGTTTCAGAATATTTAAGATATCTCGATTTACAGTGTGATTGCGACTTACGTCACTTACGTCATTATCCAACCATAAAAACGATTTAACGACGATTTGGGTTGACTCCATGCTTCTTCCCACAAAGGAGTGGCAACATAAAACATTGGGCAAATTGCTGTTGCCTAACCCCTGGTTATCCGGATCTCTGGACGTGTTAACAACTTAACACGCGTGTCCAACAACCACGACCTCACGTACCGTGACGGCTTATTTGCATCACGACGTGATGTCAACTCACACGTCGATGCATCCCGAAAAAAATTCCTTAGAATTTTGCGCCGAATCAATCCCGGCGCCAGTGTACTTTGCATGGTGCGTGTGGTGCGTGCGTTCTCCTTATAGGCAACAATCACTTACTAATTGTGATCAATTTTCGTCTTATCTCCCCTTAAAACTCCTATGCCGATGGAGCGGTTTATTATTGTCATCATTACACGCAATTTATTTCACGCAGTTTTAGAGTGAAGTACAGTTAGATTTCCAATTTAGACTGTTTTAAACTAATCCACTTTTTCACGGTCGTTCAACTATTTGCTTCAACGACAGGTTGGGCCTAAATATTGTTTAGCTATCGAACTACGCTTTGTGAGCACTCAGGGGGAATTTCAGTATTGCTTACGGAATTATCGTCAAAACACTTTTCGTCTCGGGAAACACCAAATTTATGCTTTTTTTAGGAATGGATGTCGTAAAATTGTCATCCAAAATAATGGTATTGTGAGCGTCTTTTTATCATGAGACGAGAAAATAATTGGACACACCCTTAACGGTGGCCCGGGTGACCCGGTTGCAGCTGAGTTGGTTAAGAGTTGGTTGCTCCCGGGTTCGATTCCCGGCGCGGGCGGTCCAGGTGTACTGGCGAAGATGTGCCCCTCGAATAGTGCTGATAAAGTGCCGAGTTGGGGGTACAGAATCTCCTGTAGTGCTGTAGTTTTTGAAAAGTCATTCGTTTGACGACTATACGAGTTCATCACAGACAAACTAATATATTTTTGTTTAGTCGATTTTCCTGGTATCATTTGCATTCGCAGTCTGTCTGGATCGTAAAAAGGTATCTGCGGCCATAAGTCGTTGGCCGTGGAAATCCGTTTTACGATTGCGGCTTGTCTGCGAATGTCAGAGCGGGCGGGCGAGGGGTGGGGGAAGAGCTGTAAAACTGGTTTCGGTCAGTTATGGCTGTCTTGTGAGGTTTGGGCGAGAAGATCGTTGTGTAGGTGTGTGTGTTCTGTTCTCCCAACAGTAGAATGCAAATTAAGATGACCAAAGTGAATTTATGACGCAACAAATCATGCAGCTAATAAGCGTAAAGTGGTGAGGCCAGTTGGAGTCAGGGACACCGGGAATCACTTATTTAATTACACATTTGCTTCGGTATGTGACGTGCTGTATGTGCTCAGACAAAAATGGGCAGTGCCGTAATTGCGAATAGAGAATCGCTGATTTATCGATAGAGTGTGGGTTGAGACTTCTGTAGTCAGATTTGCCGCCCTGGTTAGAATTGTGAAGAATTATTGTCGGCACTTGTCTTCCATATATCTTAAGACACACGGACAGGCAATAATAGGGAGGTGCCGCGTTCGCGGGTTCAATTCCCGGCCGAGACCTTCGGATATTTTCTAGCGTGATAAATTCATGGTACTGATGTCAGGTGGTGATGTCACACTACCGTGGGCGCGATTCACTGACGCCGGACATTAGACGTGGGAAAGAGGTCTCGAACCGCCGTAGCAGGGTTAGGGGGATCAGACCTGGCAGGGGTTGCCCTCTGGTGGCTGGCGAGTATGTTGCTGCCCTGTATTGCGAGGCAATCACACAATGCACCAACAGTCTCTGATTTATAGTATAGACTCTGACAGACAGACGTTTTATAGGATAACGTGTTCATTTTTACCAATTTATGTATTTCTCCCAAGTTTTATCAAAAAAGAAACAAATTCAGTTAAATAGTCAGTTAAATAAAAATTCATGCTAAATTCAAGACTTTGAAAATTCATTTTTATGCACAATATTTTAGATTTATGTTTCTAAGCAATTTTAAAACATTGCGTGATTAAAATTTTAAATTTTAAAACGTAGGTTTATTTAATTATAAGAAGAGTTTTGTAGGACGTCTTGAGTTTAAACATTGAGAAGGGGTGTGTTCGGCACAGCATCGAAAACCTATTGTACTACACCAATCTCTGAACGCCCTGGGATTCAGCCCTTTTTCCCTCCACCAAAATTTCTGAAGGTGGGCGTTTACATGCAAGTGGGCGGGAAAGGATTCGCTTCACCGGTTAATTGATTTACGACTATCTCTTCGCATTGTCAATTGGAGAAGAAGAAAAAAAGGTTGTTCGCGAAAGTGTTTTCTGGAATCGCCCCTATATCCCTTTCTTCGCCGACGGACATTTGATTTGGCTTCTACCAATATAAACCCCCTATACAAGATCCTGCTGAACCGAACAGACTGACGGGAAGGAAGAGAGCCGATCGTGTGTGAAGGGCGAACTTAAGTGCTCAAACAGCAGATCGTGTCTCGAAGAATGGTGGCCAAAACCAAATAATATTGAAGGTCTACGGAAACCGTTGTAATGCTTCCCGAGTTCAAAGCTCAATTATTAAATCAGATGCGTTCATTTTTGCTCCCTATTGACGTCAGCTGTAATGTGCACTATTTTCCGGTCTATTTGGCCACTATCGCAGACCAAAAGCCTGCACGGAAGCTTTTCAGACATTAACCGCACGATACAACCTCATACACGCCTCATCAGCAGCGCAGTTCACGTCGGGATTCGAACCCAAAATCCCATAAGACAATCTCAGATTCTGGGCTTAATGGTTATTATTTTTATGATTATTTTCTCATCAGTTGTGCCGTGTGGGCGCTGTGGTTAGAACGTCGGATTACTAAGCCAGTTCAACTCCTCGCCGAGACTTCCAGATTTTGTTTGGGCGATAGAAATATCTACAATACGTTCGCCTTTCTTTGTTATGAAAGGTAATCCGTGGGACCCTTGCTTTAACCATATCAGGATAACGTTAGAGATTCCTGCCTGTGCAGGTCGTCTAAGCTTCGTGATTTTGATAATTTGTTAAATTTTCTGACTAAAAATAATGACCGCCTCCGAAGATGTTTATTTAGATCTATATAATTTTTATACATTTATTTTTATTATTGTGATTTTAGTTTGTTAAATTTATTGCAGCTGTAGGATGCTAATTTCTGCGTATAACCGATCTGAATGGAAAACCCCGCGTCTTCTACATCACAACACAATTTGCCACCAGATCTGTACACAAATCCGTCGAGGAAGGCGCCCAGTCACCCTGTATTATTGATTTGCCGTTGTCGTAGCGAGGCGACATTAGAGAGTTTGCGCATTTGTCGTATCGTTACGACAACGACAAAATCCATCGCGGTAGCGAAAATATTCAAGTCACCTAGTGGCATAACTGGTTACAAGCCTGTAGGTACGGTCTCGAAATCTTATTTATCTTTCTCAACATCGTCGACTTTTTTTTTTACATATTTTTCGTGTGTGGTTATTTTAAGGCGCTGCCTGGTAGTAGCCATCACTCGATTCATATGCCTTATTGCTAATAGAATGTAAACACATCAAGTGTGATTTTGTCACTTAACTCGTCTGCAAGCACAAAGCAAGGACTGTGACAAAATGCACATAAAGGTCGTAACTATAACATCCGCGCAAGCCATCTACTTTCGCAAACATTATATAATCCCAAGTTATATACTGTGTAGAATAACATTATTTTTTATATATAATACCTTATTCTAATCCAAGTTAGCTATGACTAGTCTAAAACCATCGATAATTTTTATTCTTTTTATCGCCCGTCCCTAATTCGCCGATAAGGCAACGGAAAGGACGGCACATGAAGTTGGTTGGGAAAAAAATTCGTCCGGCTTCTTCTGGTGAAGTAAATCACCAGTCCAAAATTACTACCCAAGGACATTTTTTTTTTGGTCACGTAGCCACCTGAAGATAAGAAGTAAGAAAAAAAGGTAGGCCTTTCACTGTCTCCGCGTGTCCCCTCGGTACCGAGTAATTACCCACCACCAACGTTGTCTAACAGGACATTTATCGATTGGACACCCCCTCGCGCGTGAAACACGTCTTTTCTTATACTGGTGGTGTTCTTCTGTTCAGTGTGTGGCACGCCTGCCTTTGGGCGTGCCGAGGATTTTTTTTAAAATTCAGTGAGTGGTAATTTATCACGCCATCTAATTGAATTTCCGTACGGTTCTCCCCCTCCCACTCCAGACCACCTACCTCCCTTATAGACATTTTTTTTTCGCGCTCGCATCAATCACACTTTGCCCCCATAACAATAATGGCGAGGTCGCACTGACTATCTGTGTGTGTTTGTGTATTAATTCCCGTCGAGATTAAATCGCTCATCTTTTTAATCTTGTTTGGTGCTCCCGGCGTACGCTATGCACGCATTTTTGCCGGATTAAAATTGAAGTGCTTCGGCTCGAAGACCTGCTCTTTTCGCTCTCGATATGGGCTTGTGTCGTCTATTGTGGACAGCCAAATTTGAGTGGTTCGTATCTCTTATTTGGTGTCTGGCGTCTTTTCAGACGCATGCGCAGTCTGGAATAAACCATTTCCGTCTGTGTGTCTGTAATCCGTTTCAGCTTGGCGCTGTACTTGCTGACTAACATTAATGTTAAATCGAGAAATGGTGAATTCGGGACAGCACCGAATGAAAGAGACGAACACGAGTGGCGGACTCGTCTTTTTATAATAACATTTTACTATTATTTTAATTTGAACTGTTCCCTTCACATAGTGCCTAAGCACCGAGAGAGGGGTACAGAAACTCCTGTTGTGATATACACTACAGTGAATTAAAAAAAACTGGTAATTTCGAAAAATACAAAGCTTCGAACAGACCGGGAGTTGAACACAGGATCCCTGGATTTGCGGTCCAGAGCACTGGAGCGTCCGTGTACATTATTCAGTGCTTCCAGCAGCGAATTTGGATTTGTCGTCTTTAAAAAATCTGAAAAGTCTATTGAAAGATAGGTTCAATGCAATCGCCAAAACCAGAATTCTTACTTATATGTACATGTACTTTGCTACAAATACAAATACATTCCAATCATCTTCGGCAAATCTTTGTAATGCAACCTGCCATCACTTGCCAAATGGCGAAATATGCGCCATCTAGTGGTAAAGCGTGGCGTTCGTTGGGGTTGTCCCGTACAAAGAATTGATGTGTGTTGTGTGTTCATTGGGAAGGCTTATTTTGGTGAATGATAAGAATGGTGGGAGGAGGAGTGAGAAACAATTTTTCCCCCCTTGAGTTTGTCTGTCGGCTCATGACCACAGTTTCGGCTATAATGCATGAGTGACGACGATACATACATACATGTTACACACGAACACTGAATTCTAAGGGTGGCGAACAACGGTGACGATTGACAGCATCTCTGTCCGCATCACCCTCACCCCACTCATCTTTTCACCTCAACCCTCCTCCGCATCATGACATTTGTCACTTTGTTTCCTTTCACCATTCTTCCGAAAAGTCAGGCTGCTCGCTCACAATTTTCACCTCCTTCTTTCTCAGTCACCTTATGAGACCCGACGCGAGTATCTGACGTTCGGCAAATTTCGGTTATCGGTCACAATCCCCTCTATTTACAGCCCATCGAGCGTCTCAAAACCCTAATTAAGTGATAGTTCCTTATTTATGTTGATAATTTTCAGGTTTTTGGCCAGTGAGAACACACTGAGTATCGTGTGGCGTAATGGTTAGCGCGTCGAACTGTTATTCCCGTGATCGCTGATTCTATTCTCGACGGTGCTAGTGGTATAAGTTTGATTAATCTCAACTGTGTGCTTAACGATTTCGAATGTGCTGATGAATAATGGAAGAGAACGAGAAAGAGGCGAATATAAAATACAGAGTGATGATGAGATAGATATACTGTAGATATCATTTTACCAATAATTCACTGTAGTGAATGGAACTACAGGAGTTTCTGTAAAATTATTCTTTTAATTATGTTGTATTTTTATGGAGCTCGCCAGTTTTTTTATTTACATTTTTGTTCAATTTTTATTTTGTGTTTATAAATTTATATTTTTATCCAGCAACCTCATTACCGATTTTTTCTCGTCCAGGGTTACAGTCTTTATTATCTAAGATAAAAAAAATTAAAAGAAACGATCATTTTGTCGCGTGTTTTGCAAAATATTTTTTCTTTTAATATTTTGTATCTTACCGAATCTTGCCAACTCGGACGTCGTCATTTCCCCCAGTCTTTCCACAGTTTAGTCCTCTCTTTTGGGTATAATATTTGTTTGTTTTTTGTTACGCGAAAACGCAGCCTATACAGAGTTCTGTACACACACACATACACAAGTAAATCCAGATACCCGGCATTTACAACAATATTACGAGACCCGTATTTGTGTGCCGTTGAGGGCTTGTGTGGAATCAGATTGGTTTGGAAGCGAAGAAAAAATGACGCGAGGAAACTTTGTAACTTCTCAAGACCTTAGATCGCTCATTCGGATAGCGAGCTTTCCGTGTTCCCTAAATTGCACAAGAATTTTTTTTTAAATTTAAGGCATCTTCCAATTACCGTGTTACTTAACAACAGAACCACCATTGTAGCAAAGTGAGTCGGTTGAAAATTGTCGAAATTGGCATTCTTGGTAAATAGCGACTCTCCTAACTAAGGAAGGATTATTTTGTTTTTGTGAAGTGTATGATGATAAAATGATCGGAGTCTGCAAATCTCCAGTTAATCAATTTGGCGTCGGATGACGATGTCCCCAATTTAAAGAGAAAAAAATAGACATCAGGTTTATTCGAATACAACATTTTTTATTCTCGGATGCTCGTTTAAACGAAAACTTTCGGAACCCAGTGAAAGAGTCTTGTTTAAATATGGGACTGAGCAGACCAACATGCTTCTGAGATCTCATCTATGTTCATAACCAATGTTGACATGAAATGCGGTTTGCAGTATTTAGACAACCGTTTCAAAACCAGGAAACAAATACCAAAAACTTATTTTAGGTCGAGGTCAGACCTTGGATCTCAGTAGGATGTCTTGAAGCTGGCGTGCGCTATTATATTAAAAGCCAAAAACCAAAACCGAGCCCGCGACACGGTGTTGAACCGAAAAAACAATATTTGGAAAAAGTGTTATTGACTCGTGTGTGTCTCTGTGTGTGTGTGTACGTGTATGCCTACAATGTACGTTCGAATACCTATGTGGGCTGTGGACGATTTGGTACGTCAGCAAAAGGTGTGTTCAGGGATGTACGTACACACACATGACGCCTAAGTAAATGGAAAAGAACTTGCTTGTTTAGCGAAGATTTTCCGAGTCTCCTTAAAACTATTTGCCGTGTGGTTTACTTTTCCTCTCTCCTCTGTGTTGTTTACCGCCACCGTATAAGTCCGTATAAACTGTATATCAATGTATACAAATAGGCGAGTGGGGAATAAGAAGTATGCGTATAAAAATACCCAGACTAAGACGCTCGATATGAAATGGGCGGCTTTTGTGAAATTAAAGGTGGAGCGTCCTTCAAATCATGTCAACACTGGGTGCGTTATTTTTGAGGGAAGGGTTGTTGTGGCTCATTGACTAACGTAGCGGCACACAAACACGCGCATTGAGGTTGTCATTGATTTATTGCTAGTAAATAAATGTATTGACAGTTACGTTAAGGCTTAACGGCGATTGGAAAGTTCTAAACGAACCGGTTACTTGTGGGTGAATATTTAGAATTTCGGTCGTTTAACTAAGGTTTGTTTAGAAAGAATTTAAAATACAAATTCATGGTATCGTCAGTTAATTGCATCTTAAGGAGATAAAAATCCCAAAATCTTCACACTGCTTTTGCATTACTTTCTATTTTAATGTTGTGATTTCAAATGAACTTTAATATTTTCGAATATTTTTTCCCCTAGGTTCGCTTCGCATTGCTTCCGGAAAGAGCGTCTCCTCTCGCCGCTTCCTGCCGCCCATCGTAGTTTGCTCGCTCGTTCTTTCCAACGCTTTCCCGCTCTTTCTCAGCCGCTCAGCGACGCTCCGCAGCAGCTACAGCAAGTCAGAAGTGCTTAGGAGCCGATCTGTTTAGGTAAGTCACTGTCAAAAAATGAATAGATTAGTAACAATACAATAAACGACACTTTGTTGATTTAGCGTCAAATGCAATCATGTTGCAGCAGTCGTTCAACTAAAATTAAATGGTGCGAAGCACGCCGAGTCGGATGTAGCTTTACGAACCAAGAATGCTAGATAGAATAGCAATGTTATCCGACCGTTACGTTCGTGGTAAGTAGACGATCTAAATCGTAATTTCTACAAATTATTTTCGGTGATTATGACGGAGTGTAGCGTGGTCAACGGGTTGAAATTCCAAATACCCATTCTACTAGTCTATCTAGCATTTTTGGTTCGTAAAGTCGTTCAACTAATTTCACAAGAAAAGGCAGATGATTTTCCCGTTTGTTTGGTTCTATTGGTTTCACCGCTTCATACATCACCCACTGATTTGGTCCGAGATTGGTCTGAAATTCCGTCCGTCATCGGTCATCTGCCATTACGCATTACAAGTTTCGTTTTTTCTGGGCTGCAAACTTCGTCTACTAAATTTCATCGTTAAATTCTGTTATAGAGAGAGAGCGCGAAGTCTCGTCCAGCCAAGTGATACCAGCAATATAAAAATGGCCACACAGATTTGGCAAAGACAGGAAAAGCAGATCATTAATTTCGTTTACTGCCGATCATGCTTCCCGCGTCAATGACATTCATTCTGATCGACTGATCAAAATTGAAGAAGTTGTCGAGACATTAGACATTTCCTATGGCAATGACCATTTTCGAAATTTCGAAAGGTATAACAGAGTGTGTAGACAGTGGAATGGCCTGACAGAGTCTCAAATCCAGAGCCTTTTAAAATAAATACATTCTGTCCCTAACTTGTCTTTTAACCCCCGCCATAGGCCCCTCTCTTGGGGACTATTTGCGCTGAAAATTTGTAATTGTAATTGTATACGCGTGGACGGACGGACCAGACGGACTCGGACGGACCAGCGGCCAAGTGAATGGAAATATTTCAAGTCGCCACCCTCCAAGAAGATAAAGGACGGCATTAAAAATGGGGTATCATCGTGGTTGAAAAAACAAAGAAAATTGATTGTTTCTGTGGTTAAAAAAAATAAATTCATCGGTCGGTAATATGATTTCAAAAATTGCCAACGTGCTGTCGTTTGACCTTCAAAATGTGCGATTTTTGTTTTTAAAAATTGAGTGTAAATTACTTTCTCATCCACCCTTGCGTACGTACTGGCATCAACACTGTAGCGTTTACGTGTGTGTAGTACGAAAGGGGGTAGGAAGGCTGATTCTTCTAATCTATTTTCCAGAACGTTACACTTGGTGGCTAGAGCGTTCGATCCAACGAAGTATAAGGAATAAGTTTGGTATTACCATTCGCTAATATTGGGGCTGCAAAAGTAAACAGAATGGCGATGTCTTTTAATGCGTCTATTATACCAAGTTCAGTTTCACCCTGAAATTACAAGCGCAGCCAATCACGTGTCAAGGGCGCTCTTAAAGATCCTACTCAAACATGTCAGAGTTTCTGGGCTCGAATCCCGGTTTGGGTGAATAATTAATAACTTAATTTAACTTACGCTCACCCCGCTGCAGGCGATATGTCATGCGGCTGATGAAACTGTTGCGTTACAATTCGTTGGCTCGATCGATCAGCTGAGCGCGAATGTGTGGGCATTTCGAGGTTACTATGTGTGGGCGACAAGTCTGTTTCTGGACAAGTTGTCATCGTCACAAGTTTGCGTTGATTGGATCAGCGTCTGGTGTGTGTGTGTATGTGTAGGATTAGGTTTTATTTTCTTCTCTTCGGTTGCTGTTGTAAAATAACAACTTGTTTGAGGGTGGGCAGGACGAGTCCAAAACCCAGAAGAACACAATATAGATGTTCATCTTATAAAGGAACAGACCATTGGTGCTCATAATTTATTGTGTCGTTGCGCCTCTCGCATACAAAAACTGTGGATGGACTTTTATAGCTCGTATTCTGGTAACACGACAATTTTTGCCAACCTTTGGGTTGGCCTTTTGGGTTGGGTTGGATTGGCCTTATAAAAATCAGGAGTCTAGACCAAATAATGTATCTATAAAAGAGCTAATGTTTTTTTTATCAGACATAATATTTCTAATTGGCGTGTTGATTGCTTGTCTTATTTTTATAGTTGCAATACTAAAATGTTTTTTTTAAAGATCATAACCCACTTTCAATTAGATATTAGCGCGTTTGCATCCTGATCGAAGGGTTGTGCGGTTCGAACATCCATTACGAGTGGTCATGTACGGGTGGAAGTAATTAAGGGGCTTTGTGGCGAAGATACTGGTAAGGCCCCAAGCCAAAAATGCATACCTAAAATTAAATTAGACATCTATGGCTCATTAATTCATTCGATAATTTCTAAGAACTGCACCGTCCGATTACATCATTCCATTTTTCACTTATGATGTCTATATAGCTACAGTAGTGTTCTCTAGCCATGACGATAAAATCTTAGCTTGCCCCCTAACTTCAGTAGAAGTGTCCATGGAACAGGAGCCCATTGTCTCATGAATCCGAAAGAGTTAAATCTTGAGTCGGCATTTTTCGTCGACTCATCATCCCTGTAACGTCGATTTGAAACCCCGTTCACATCCGAGTATTGACCTCATATCCGAGCAAAGTTCAGATTCTTATCGATTCCTACTTTGTGACGTTAGCTGGACAGCACTGAGACATCGTTGCTCTTGCTCTTTGGAAGATGAAACATGAAACTAAAATGCAGCGTTTGTGTGTCTTACGTATTATGACTCATCAATGAACCTTTGGATTTTGTACCGGATATTTAGATTATCAATTATCTTTCCTCGATGTACGAGTAATTTGATATGTTATAGAAGTTTCAAAATATGATATTGCAGACAATTGTAAGTTTTGTTTGTATAGTGTTTTCCCAACAAAATAAAAGTATTACTTTGTTAAGGTTTATTCATTGTAATAAGCTTCTGGATAATATTTGGGATATCTGAAAATGTTGAAATACAGGGTACTGATCGAGTATGTTACAATAGAGATTAGACTTAATTACTTCAATACTAATGAATTTAATTGTACAACTCGTCGTAGCCCATACAGTGTTGCGACTGACTGTGGCTGGGCGGTCCCCGGTTCGATTCAGGGCGCGGGCTCTCGATTATTCGATCCCGGGGTAATGGTGAAAATATGCCCCTCACATAGTGCCTAAGCACCAAGTGGGGTACATATGTATAAGCTGTACTTGAAATAAAAATAATAGAAGATATTTCAAAAATGAATATATGATATTGAAAGTCGGCGCCAAGGTTCAGATGCACCAGATGGATTGGAAAATGTTTTGTAACTCTTCTGTTCACTAAAGCTGTACATCACAAGTTTATTTTTATCGTAACATGTTTATGTTATTCGGTTCCTCTAATGATCGATCGATCCCCGTCCGAATCCGAGTGACGCAGTGTGAACGGGGGCGTGCGTTTTTTCGCCGGAATAGATTGCGCATTGAGGCGTGCTCTGAACTTGTGATCAGCGAGCGAAGTGTTCAATCGTGTTTTAGAATTGCGCGCGCGTTTTGTATGTGTGTGTGTGTGTGTGTACACGTCTGCGCTTGTGAGCGGCGTAGTAATAATCCTCGGGGCGCTGGAGCCCCTCTGCTGTGCTGGCCACGATTATTCCATTACGTCAACAAGAGTTCTCGCCCACTCATCGTATTTTTTTTCTTCTCTTCTCTCTCTTTTCATTGTCGTTCCCGCAGAGCAAAGCCGCATCATCATCATCATCCAGCCCCGCGCGCCCTCCCGAAACCTGAAGTTCACCGTCGGTCGCTCGGACCAATCACCTCGTCTCGCCGCAGTCTTCGTCGCCGCGCCGTCGTATCATCCATCCATCCATCCATCGTTTGTTTGCAGCGGCAGCAGCACCGTCTGGCCCGAGCTTTTGTGTTTCTGGCTGGTGTAGTAGACACAAGAGTCTGTGCAGTGACCTCATCCGCGCCAGCTTTCGCCGTTCGCCGTCGCGTGTCGCTAACGTCGACCCCGTTGTTCGTCATCTTTCTGCTCGTCGTAAGAGCCCGCGCTCACGAAACACGCGTGTGACCACACTCCAAAAAGAAAACACTCGGCGCATCAATTTTATTTCCTCGGCACCATTTTTTAAAATCGAACTGTACGACGAAAAGCGTCGCCTAACGAGCGCTTCCGTTAGAAATTCAAATTTTTTGAATATTCCGAAATCTTCCAATTTAAAATAGCTGAAGAGCAAGTGGTCATTGTTTACAGTGCGCCATTTTGTTTTGAATCAAGTGTCGCACGATTTGCCCGTCTGTCCAGTGCGTGGTCAATTTCCAGTCGCGCTCTACACTTTCATCACTTGAGTGATTTCTTCCTTACAACTGGTGAACGTCAGTTTTAACCGTCCTTTATCTTTTTTCCTAAAAAAAAAAAAGATTTTAAAAATTACTCTTGTTTCAAGGAGGTCGTGTTTGCAAAGGTGCTACGCAGCATTAATATAAATACAAATAATAATTCAAAGAACTAATCACCGTCACCTATAAATAAGCATTGCAAATTCTTGACCTTTTTTTTATCGTTTTTTGGTTCGTGGTCAGGCTTCTGCCAAGCCTACATCGTGTTTCTTTTTTAAAATAATTTAAAAAAATTGTGCGCGCGTTTTTAGTGTTTGAGAGAAGAGAGAGTCAAGTACTCATTGTTCTCCGATTGACAAGTATCGACAACTGAATTTGATAGCGTGTGTCGCTCCCAGCGTCACCTATCGACATCTACTCCTCGTGTCGAGTGTCTGACGACCTCTGACCCGTCGTTTTCACCGTCACCATTATGGCCATGGTCAACAATCTGGTGAACGTGAAGGATTCGCGCTGGCTCCAGCTGGAGGTGTGCCGCGAGTTCCAGCGCAACAAGTGCACCCGGCCCGACACCGAGTGCAAGTTCGCCCATCCGCCGGCCAACGTCGAAGTGCAGAACGGACGCGTCACCGCCTGCTACGACTCCATTAAGGTAAGCCACATATATATTTTTCTCCTTTTATGTTGGTACGACTCGTCGTAGCCCAGTCGGTATTGCCCGGCGGTCCCGGGTTCGATTCCCGGCGCGGGCTCTCGAAAATGTCGATCCCGGGCTACTGGTGAAAATGTGCCCCTCGAATAGTGCTGATAAAATGCGTCGATTAGGAGCAACGAATCTCTGTTAGTGGTGGTATTAACTACAGTTGAGAAAAATGTTCCATGCATTCAACTGATACGGATACCGAGGGAATCAATCAGCGATGGCATAATTTCCAACAACGCGTTATTCATGTGCAAATGGCGGTATAAAGTGTGGACTAAAAGAAAAGGAACCCTTTACGATTAAAATTGGAAAGCGTTAATCGAATCGAATGAAATTCCCCACACTTATTGGCAATACATTCCTTTTTTAGTTGCCATGGTGCATGAGCGTGTCATGAGTAAAATTGAAATTTAGTCTCGAAATTCGAAACTGGATACAGTTGTCTTATGTTTCATAATAACCGGACTATTTTTGGCCGACTTCTTAAAAATAATAATAATATTTTACATAAAAAATGTCACTGAACACCATTTTTAGAATCGCAAAGCAAAACGATGACGTTACATACACACTCTCGTGCACCATGGCAAATAAAAAAAGGAATGTAGTGCCAATAAGTGTGCGAAATTTCATTCGATTCGATTAACGTTTTCCAATTTTAATTATAAAGTTCAAAGGGGCTCCTTTTTTAGTCCACACTGTTTAATACTTCCCATGCCGTACACTGTATGCGAAGTTACTGTTTAATGTCGCAGTGGCAAAGCTTTTGTGAAAGCGCTCAAGTTCAGCGCTTTCATTAACTAGATCTACAGAAATTCGAACGTAGTATATAATACAGAGTATATACAGGTATCTTCTAGACTTGATAGAAAAGAAGACCGACCCCGTTCCGAATCCAATGTGCGCCTGGCGTAATCTTTGGTAAACGCTGATATAGAAATGCTTGTACAGTGTTTATGTCGCGATGTCGCAAAGCAACGACCGCCCGCTTTAATCGTTGACGCAGCCGTCGAGAACGTTGCTCTGATCTGACAGCTGCCGCCGATGTTGATATAATCTATATTTGCATGCACATCTGTAAATGTGAGCGCGAACCGTATTTTTTTTATCCTTCTCTTCTTCCTTCAACCAAGTCTGACGAATAAGTGCTTGAAAGTTTGCCGTACGAGCGTATACTTGGGTACTGTAGCGCATGTACGTTCACTTTATATATACAAAGATATTATATTTGCGTTGGATTGGATCGTTTATTGCGATTTTTTTTGCCTTTGCTGCCACAATTACACTCAAGTGTATACCGACAAGGATGGGGTTTCTTTCTCCAGATCTTAATAACGGATCCAATATTATCTTTGGCGTTTCCGCGACTCGCGTTGCTCAATTTATTTTCGCAATTTTGTTTTTCTTATTAGCAAGCGTTCAACTTTTAGTTACTTTATTGCCTATACTTATCCCGCACACCACCATACATACTTTGAACGTGTATTGCTTCTTAAATATATGGCTCATGTAATCGGCGCCATCTGGTGGCGACCGAGCTGACGTTCTTATATGTACGGCGGTATATTGATGGGACGTTTATTGATTCCGATTCAGATTGGCCGCGTTTGATTCTTGGGCAGATCTCTCGTATCCACACACTGGCATTGTCAACTAATGGCGCCACGAGCTCGTAAATTTTGTAACCGATTTTTTTGACTGCATGAACAGCGTTTGTTTTTGAAAATCTCGTGTGCCATTGGTGAACCACTTTTTCCTGAAAACTGGAATTTTAAAAATGATGCTAAATGATTTTTTTTCTTCTAAAATTATACATTTTTTCTAAATCGTGGGCATTGTCTACAAAATTTCTATAATAACAAATAATAAAAATACTTGTAGGGAAATCCAACCATCGAAGGACAAGTTGGATGATGCTTGCTCTATTTGACCATTTCATAAGAAAATATCATTAGAGTAATTTAGACAATTTTGATATTATGATTGTTTTGTTATTTCGTGATTTGATAATTTTGATATTTGCTCGTATCATGGTTCATATTTAAGACTCCTTGTACGCCAGTACAGAAAAGGACGTAGAGCAGCTAGACCGCATGCAATCGAGCAAATAGTGTACAGAGGAGATGCTCACAAATTCCAGGCAAATTATTACATGCGCATGTGCAGATTCTCTCCATCCTATTGTAATTTGTTTGCTACATAGCAACGTGGAAATGTCTGCCTTGCTCGCCATTGGTCGACATTAGCTCCATGTTTCTGCTCAATTGGCGCGAGCTGACTATATGCCGGGTTCGTGTTCGCCCATTAATATTAATGTGTAGGTTTTTTATTTTTTTTTTGCTTTTTGGAACACCCGGCTCCGAGACACTATTTGCATATATACGATCAATGTATTATGAAGTAGAAAAATAGTCTTAAAAAAGGATAACTTGTTTTTGCATTCGGCAAATGCGTTAATCGGAATGCCGATTCCATCACCTCCGAACGGGTTAGTTAGGTCTAATATGTACATGTGGCACAACTCTCCTTCGGGGCAGCATGATAAAAGGGCGTCGGCCAACAAGTCACCGAATTGGAATATTAATGTGCAAACTCGTTATTATATTTTTAGTGCCATGCCGGTGACATACAAAAGTTCAATCCGCAGTTCTTTTTAAGCCTGGTTTATACGCGCGATCAAATGATCATGTTTGGCTTCATGGAAATGATTCTGGTGGCGTTTAAGAAAACTGTTTGATCGTTGATCGTTGAGCAGAACGATGATCTGAGAACTCGCGATATTTATAGGGCAATCGTCATTTTAATGTTTCCAGTGCTCATGACAATTAATTACAAATTTTACGTTCTTAGCGCAACTAGCAGTGATTATTGTAACCTGTTGTCATCTACTAATTGTATAGTTTTTGCAATTGTACCAATTT
Source organism: Mycogona germanica (assembly GCA_034698785.1). Taxonomy (NCBI): domain Eukaryota; kingdom Metazoa; phylum Arthropoda; class Diplopoda; order Chordeumatida; family Chordeumatidae; genus Mycogona; species Mycogona germanica. The sequence goes on from JAQGBY010002456.1 coordinate 16,517, forward strand.
ATAAAAACACAAAGTTAGATACGTGCAGCACAATGGCGTACTCCGAAAGTTACAGTGAAAAACGATAGAATTGATATTAGTAAAGATATGGTTGATTACCCATGCTACTCTGTCCGTCATAATCCGCGACAATTTGAATAAATTAAGATTTAGATCATCTACTGAAGCGCGGTTCACACGGGAGAAGATCGATCACCTGCTTAGGAGCCGATCTTTCCGGTGTAAATCGCAATGTAAAACCGCAAGAATGTTTCTAGAGAATCCCATTTCTTTCTAATAAAGTGTGTTTCGAAAGCGACTAATGCGCACGACCAAAAAGGAAAAACTGTATCGATATGCAAAAGACGATATCGATATAAGTTTCCGCGTTCTCAATATTCGGTTTATTAAGCGCATTGTTGTTTTCTCATTGTATGACGTTTTAGTTTAGTTTTTTTGAAGTCTACATAAACATAAACACCTATAAATAATATACATGCAGTATAAATTGAGATCACAAGGTTATAATCGCTCTCTACCAATGCCCAGGCAACGAGGAACAACTAAATCATTTGCTGAGATGGAAAATTGCTCGCTGTCTTTACCGTATTGTCTTTCGGGTCGTATTGTTTGTGTGTGTGTGGGGAAAAAGGAAAGGATTAAATTGCTTCACGATTGATTTGGAACTTTATTCAGTTATTTTCTCTGCGCCGCTGGCTTACGCATGTCTTCCTATTATTCAAAACATACAAAGCAAATTCTAATCAATTCTCTGAATAGGGGTGTATTAAGGTTTAAAGAAATGATTTATTTTTATGGAAATGTATTTTCGTTCTGATTATAGGGAGAGCTGCGAAGTTTCTAGGTCACTGCTTCATTGAAACGAACATTTATTGTGGGTTTAATTAAAATTTGTAAGAATGAACGGTCATGTTCACAAATTCAGTTGCTGATATTTTATTTAATCTATCACACTTTGTATTCTTTTAATAGTTTTTCTAGGTCTCTGCTTCATTGATACGAACATTTATTGTGGGTTTAATTTAAATTTCTCCTTTAAAACATACTCGTAATGGTACATTTTTGTATCACATTTTCTTTCTGATTTTTTTGGTCCAGTTTCATTTGTTACTTTTTGGTGGCAAGTCAACTTTAATCTTTCGTTAATTATTTTTATTTCAGCTGATCCAGATAGGCGTTTTGTTTCATCTCACTTTTTTAAATGCGGCATTAATTTATTATTCTTTTATTTATTGTACTCTATAGAGAAACGCGCGCTTACTAATACTTTGTCATCGTAAACTATTAAATAGTAGGACAAATTGAGACCAAAACGCTGTTGCCGACGAATATCTCCTTATGCTCGTGTGTTCATTCAATTTTTCTGAATAATCTTTTTGTGGCGAAGCGGAGCCGGCGACAAGCGGTGGTTGGAAAAATCTTTATTTTGATACCGAATAAAACGCTTCGATGCACCAATTTTTTTTCTTTTTTTTATCCCCCTTCATACTTTTTCGGTTGCGCCGTGTTCTTCGATATGTTAGGGTTTTTTCACTGGGCCACCCATTAACCGAGCCGATCCACTCATATGACAGTGTCATAAAGTCGTCAAGTATTCAATTGAAATGCCAAAAATATAATGGTTGTCGCTCTTTGTCAATGCAAAAAGAATAAACAACTTTTAAAAATGCGACGAAGATCGCAAATGCTATTTGTTCGTGTTCAGTATTTTATGAATGATCAATTTTTAGCGTTATGACTCCGATTAAACGGCCCAATGTAATAATGGCGCTATCGTACAAACCGAAATATCGAAATGTATATGACTGGGCCAAATGTACAATGTCGGCCATAAATTTGCATCTGCTTTTGTAGAGCAATGTACGAGTCTGCAGAGTTGTATCTCGATGTACGACTCGTCGTAGCCCAGTTAGTTTAGTGGCTGACTGGTTTCGGCAGTCCCGGGTTCGATTCCCGGCACGGGCTCTCGAAAATTTCGATCCCGGGGTACTGGTCGTTCCCCTCACATAGTGCTTAAGTACCAAGAGGGGACGTGAGGCCTGTAGTGCGGTTAACTACAGTTGATTAAAAGAAAAAAAAAATCTATATAGAATAACTATCGCTTTCTTTTAAAATTCCAAAAGTCTTTGAAATTCGACAAATTTGTTCTTCTCAAATGCGTTACTCTTTTTTATATTAATAGTATAGAAATAGAAATAGAAATTTATTTTAAATCTTTAAATTTTCTTCGGGTGATGAGGATGTGGGAAAGCGTAATTCACACTTGTGAATCGTAATCGTCCTTTGTCGTCGGTTGCAGTGGTTTTCAGTTAGTTGTCCTTATCGAATAATAGTGTTTTCTATTATTTTATTTGAGAGTTTCTCGCCGACTCTGGTCGTCTTTTTTCGTCCGGCGCTGTCCCGGAGACAACCCCCATATTTTTATACTATTAAGGGCGAACACGCTGGTAGACCTCCTTAACAAATATCTCTTAAGAGACACACTTGTCCTTAATTGGTCGTTCGACCCCTGCCATAGGCTCCATCAGGGGCTGCTTCGTGGGTACATCTTGTAATTGTAATATAATATTTTTTAGAAATCATTTCTGCTGATGGCTAAGAATTTATGTTGAAGTATTTGTAGGATCAGTCAGAAAATATCAAGTATCGGACCTAATTGTTCAGAACACCACAGTGAAGCACTCTACAATTGCGCAGCAAATTAGTCGCTCCATTTGAGAAGTATCAGAGCAGCTTTGGATATTCAATATTGTTTTTTTAATGTATTTTAAACAAAGCATTTGAAACGAGTCTCTGGAGGATCGGACGCTATGCATGCCTATGATACCTACAGTAACGTGGCGTTCCTTGCGTGACACATAATTTTTAATCTGGATGCAACCTTGTTTACCGTTTGGCGCCGTTCGATTTGCATAACACAGACTTGTCTATTTTTCTTTTCTTTTCTGAGTTCTTTTGTTCATTTCACTTTCGTACATCGTTGCTGCTGCTGCAGTGCTGCGTCACGCTGATTCTATATACTGTATTTGCTGAACAACCCTCTACTCGCACTAATAGGTTTGTCTTTCACCATGACCTACCCAGTTTCCCTTCCCCCCTTTAATAATCTTTTAAACGCCCTGGACTAACGTTTTAACAAATTTCGGGTCAAAATCACGCCTCTTTCACCTTTTCGTGTAACGTAGCTCTGTTTAAGGCTTACTCGACTTTGTTCGATGGTACAGGGCACCATCTTGTGGGGTTTTATGACTAGGTTTTTGGTTAGATAAGTGCGCTGGGGAACATCGAACTACATATAATGTACATCTCAATTATTTAAGAGAACAACCCGGGTGTTTTCACAGTTGATGTTAAGAGAATATCGAGTAAACAAACATTAACGGGTGACCCGTTGCGCAGTGCTTGCTTGAACGACGGACTTGTGCGAACAATCTCGGGTTCGTGTCTCGGCTTGGGCTCTCTTACGTGATTTACTCGGTCCCAGGGTTCCGGTGAAATGTATTTCTCGGCGCTGTCTTCAATTTGGAAGTGACGTTTTCAATAGCTGGATGCGCCACCAACTCCTCAATCTTAATTTCTAGTCAATCGGATTAACGTGAATTTTCGCAATTGGTGCCTAATCAGTGGCGGCAAAATTTGGAATATAAAACAAACGAGCACTTTCTTCTGTGGGGGGGGGAGCATTTTGAAATGGAGATGTTCAATTGAAGACGAATTTTGTAGTCTCTGGTAGAGAAAATGCGTTTCAGATCATAATAATGATCATCTTACATATATAGAAATCGGAGATTGCCCTCTCTCTGCTCGGTCGCTATTTCGGAGAGAGCAGCCACGTCGGATTTGACTTGTGTTTATTCGTGTTTAGTCTGTCGTGTTTGCCTTGCGTTTTCGCCGTGGGCGATATATGGCGCCGCTCCTGATTTAATTAATCGCCGGTCTGGCTTGTATAAAACGAGGGTGCGCCATCGCGAATTACTCGTCCTGGATATATCATATATTGTATAGACTGGTAGATGGAGGAGGAAAGGAGGAGAGCGAGATTGGCGCGTCGGCGCCCCTGGCGGGCGTTTTCTGTACTTTTGTCAGTGGAGTCGTTACGGCTCGCGTCAAATATACTCTCTCTCTCTCTCGTATATGAATAGTGTGTATGTGGTAGGAGGTGGGTGGGTGGGACGGTTCGAGATTTGTAATACAATGCAAATGAGAGGCGGAAATGCTGCAATTCGAGTCCTCTTTCCCCATTTCGTATTTTTGATGAACGGCAGTCGAGAACGTTTGAGCGCGCAAGTTGCGACAACTGATTCCGTCTCAAAATTGATATATACGAGTCCGTTTCATCTCCCCAATAGTTAGCCATAAAACAATTATGCTGTCAATGTGACCGGATTAGTTGATTGTCTGAAAGGAAATCGAAATTTTCGATCGTTTAAGTTGTCTTTGAAGTTTTCACACAAGATTTTCAAGTGATTTTCTTAAACGAAAGTTCGATTTAATTCAAGTAAATCTGATTTTTCATTAGTTCGTAAATCACCAATTGGACTCAAAATATATAAATATTTATTTAAATGAAAATGGAGTTTGTTATATTTTCCCCATATACCTTCTGAATTCTAAAAAAATATAGTGAATTTGCGAATTACTATTCAATAAATTGTCTCCAATAGTGCAATAAATCAAGTCACCTCTTCGGAGAAGCTTCAAATATAGTGTCTAACTAAAAGCGAGTCATCAGATATTATTCTAGTCATTAAACATGAGTATTTATTGAATTCGAATTCGCCTGCAGAGATGATTGACTGAATGTTTCATTCGCTAATTTTTGATTTTATCACATTGTATACGGAGTATTATGATAAAAACAAAATTAATTAGGCTTTTAAGGAAACAGTAATTTCTTACAGTGATCTTATAATGTTAGTAATTTTATTAGATATCCATGTGGTTGACGTGGTCGAAATTATTGGCTACATTAACGCCATGCCTGTCTGTGGTTACAGATTGTAGCAATATTTTATTTTTTATTTTTTTATATTCACTGAAGTGACGGATCACAACAGGAAGATTCTGTACCCCTCTCAGAACTTAGGCCCTATGTGAGAGGCACATTTTCACCAGTACCCCGAGCCAAAGCCCGCGCCGGGAATCGAACCCGGGACCGCCGAACCGCAGTCCGTCATAAACCAACTGCGCCACGACGGGTCGTACATGTACATGTACATGGTGTACATGGGGTGTGATCAACAATAATCTATCTATTATAGTGAACCATAATTTTGTTACATTTGCCGAATATTCAATATAATTACCAAAATGTTCGTTTAATATTTCAAATGATGTCTCTTCTGAGTAGTGAAACTTGTTTTTATTTTCACCTAGAGAGTTTTCATTTACTCGTCTCTAGTTACTCGTAAGATGCTGGTGCATGCATGGTGCTTAATTAAACTTTTAGTAATGGCACATCTCTATATGCAACAGTCGATTACTTGAGAGGAAAAAGTAACCCGTTTATTAGATGTTCTTTTACGTACTTTACATAATTGAGGGGGAAAAAGCACCACTATTTTTTCTCCAATTAGGTAATGTACGTTTGCTCCGAGGCCTCTCCAAGTTGTTCGCATTTCGAGAAAAATAATAATTTTGTAATTATACAGCTGCTTTTACGCGATATTAAAATGTTGTGTACGTGATGTTACATTTTGCGCGCCAAAGGTCACGTGACTTGTGGTGCGTGCTCACGTGCGTTGGCTTTTTTAGAGATAGAGTGGGGCTGGAGGAGTTGCGCTTGTCTGGCTGATGGTTTTTTCAACTGTCGCTTTCCGTTTTGCCCGCGCAAATTAGCGGGCAAAATTACCCATTGTTGGTGGCGTGGAGGGGGAGGGGGAGTATCGCCTGTCGCGGGTTCCATATACCGTCGGTCCAATGAAATGAAAGAGTAAAACCTGGAGAAATGTGTGACATCGTCGCTCATGATCTCGTCTCCTCGAATCCATCTTCACGTTTTACTTAATCTTGGTCGTTATTTCACGTTCTGAATTAACAAATAGTTGGTACATTTATATATTGAAATACAGGGTGGCGGAGACCAAATGAGCACATTTGTAAAAGGCTTGGTTTGGGGTGGGTAGGTGGGAAAAGGTCGCTCAACCCCTCATTCTGTAGCTGAAGGTGGAAAGTTTAGTTACCATGACCCGTTGGAGCGCTCAACATCGTTCGTTCGCCGTGGAGGCGTTTTTTTCTCTCGTAATGTCTGTTTTGCGGCCACACGGCGCACCTTCCGGACACATTTAAACCTCGCTCTGAGCGCAACTCTCCCGAACAACCGTTCAATTTCTAAGTGGGTTGAACATTTTCGTCAACACGGTACTGTTGATGAAATTGTGAGACAGGCTCCTACTAGGTGTAGAAGAGCGGGGCATATTAAATTGGTTCAGGAGCTGCATTGTAGCTGTGACTCGTACTTCAACTCCTATTTCCCCAGAGTGTGTCGACAGTGGAATAGC
>JAQGBY010002457.1:0-23013 GCA_034698785.1 Mycogona germanica
TTTAACTTTCTTTGTTTAAACGATCTTGTAGCCGTTCACCCTGAGTTCGCGTCCAGCGAGTCATTCAATTTTAAATAGTAACTTTCATATTTCAAACTTTACGTTCTAACTGACGGAAGAAACTATCGACACAAATGAGTGCATCAATTCGATTCGAATATTATTTGCGCGCTCGATATGTACAGAGTACAGAGTACTTGTTGCAGAAGTCACTAAACGGAAGATAACTGATTATTTGAAGCAAACATTATCTCAAATGATATATTGATATTTGAAGGTAATGGACTGTTGGACCAATATTCACACAATATCAAATTTGGGCCTACCTATAGAAAATTTGAATGGAAAGGCCATCGATGTGACATTGATAAAAGTCTATTTTCGCTAAAACACAAGTCTAGTTAATCCGATCACGCTTGAATAGGGTGCGTTTAGACATTGAACAAAATAGGTGCGCCCGTGCCTGCTGCAGAAGAAAAGAATGCGCGTTCTCGAATGACAATTCGCCCATCTCAAACTCAAACTGGAGAAGCGAGAGTACGTTTGTCTTTCAAATACCATTCGATTTTGGCAACAACTGCTCATCAAACTTTTTATCATTTTGTCCACTTGAAAACGAGACTCGACGTCGGTTATAAGTTAAAAAATACGAGCGAGGAGTGGAGTCGCTTATCAATTACAGTAGGATTGCGTGTTTCCGAAGAAAGCTAACCAATTAAATGATTTGCAAACGACAAATGTCTAAACGGTGTCAGCAGAATCAGGTTTCATAGAAATTCTAAAATTCGGCCCATGGTCACTTCATATCCCGAAAAAGGAAAGCTAATGGCTTCGACCAATTCAGCTCCATCAAAACGAATTTTCCAACAGCCAATTGAGCGATTATTCAGCTTCTTTATTATCGTCAGTTAGTTCGCTCGTTACATTTTTGCTTTTAATCGAGCTTTTTCAAGAAGCAATTCGTATTGCATTCGTCGACAGAATACACTGACAACAATTTTAAGAAAATTGACAAATACCAATGTTATTCCATTAATTAAATTTAATTAAATATATTATTTGCAAAAGTTCATGGGTTATTATCGCGCATTCATCGTATGGTATGCAGTTGAAATAGTCAAATTCGAATTTTAGTATCGAAACTCACACGAAAAAAAGATTTTGTGAAATGCTACATGTAAACACGCCAATTGCCAATAAATAATTGAGATCTATAAAGCCCCAAACACATAATATAAACAAAAAAATAAACTTTCACCAGTTTAATGGAAACCACAACAAGTGAACAGCCAATACAACTGACTGTTGAGCAGCTGCCGCGGATAACTCGTGACAGCTGCTCACCCTACATCCTGTGTGTGTGTGTAACGTGTATTGAATGGCGGCGACGCAACAGGTTCAATGAAGAAGTCAGCAATGCACACGTGGCACGCTCGGCCTACCCTAATCGTACTGTCAAGCACGCTTTACACGACAGCGGGGTGCGTTCAAACATTCAACATAATCGTCGAATCAGTGTGCTTGGGCAAGAAAATAGTGCTCAATTTGAATTAATCATCAATTAGTCATCAGCTTTTCATAAAAGCGCCTGAGATGTCGATGCCCCATAATTCCCAATCTCAAATACTATTTTAATCAAAATTCAATTAAGCTCGAGCGCGCTTACAGTGTAATGTGGGTATTATAAGTTGCAATCTCCTCACACTTGGACCACACATGACCGACGATCTTCGCTCTCTTGGACTCGCACGGAACACACACACAGTGTGCGCGCGCGACGTCATTATGCGTCACTCACTTCAAAGGTGTTCGAGATCTCCGGAGCGCCGTAGACTTTCGAACACTTAAGTTTTCGAACGCCTATACGCCAAACGGCAACCAATTCCGGAAGGCCCGACGCACCCTAACTCGACGTACTTGCAACATTATCGATGGTAACACGTAAAGCTGACGAAATCAACACCCGCCAAAGTTCACTTCAAAGCCGGGAAGACTCGAAGTCATAAATAGTGGCTCGCAACTGGTCCTCACCAAAACTGAGTTTAACTTTCTCCTTGTCAGTTCGTGTGTTCCGTCGAGTATTTCGATCAAATTGTGTCCCAACCACTTTTGCAGAGCGCGCACAATCCAAGTTCAAGTCCAGTTGATGTTCCGAAAGAGCCAAGAAATGGGAGACGAGAACAACGCCGATTTTCTGAGTAGGGTAGCCCAACTGCCCGTCGTCCAGTACATGGTGCTGCGCTCCGTCGACGTCTACGGCAAGGCCAAAGAGTACAACGGACTGGTCAAGTTCACGCTGGACACCGCCGAGAAGACCCTGGGGGTGGCCGGCGAAAGGGCAAAACCGATGGTCGCCAAATTTACGCTTCCACGTAAGTTCGAAATGGGGATCGTCATGATGGGGTGACTCGCTAAAATGACAAGGTGGTTCGTAAAACCCGGACGCCTCGTGTGCACTGCAAATCTTGATGTCTCGAAAGTCGGTGACACGTGTATTTAGAATGTCAGACGCCCTAGACGTCATAATGAACGCTTCAAATGTCAATGTCTTAAATGTAGACGACAATGTATATTTTTTTGGAAATTTTAGTTTTGCCAAATTTTTTCTTACTCAAATTGTAATGGTTGATGGCATTTTCTTTTTTGGTTTTTAAATACACAACATCTTTGATTCTAAAATAAATAATTTAAAACTTGTCATTATTCGGATTCATGGTTTTCTGAACGAGTTCTGTACTCGTTGAAGATGATTCTTTCATTTCGTAGAATGAAAATATAACTTGTTCGCACATGCACATTTAAAATACTCGTATGTTGTGTGCGGTTTCGGGACATTTGCCGTTGACCAATTCGAAATTACACTATAGAGGAAATGTTGTTATCAAGTTGGCGATTTTCCAAACCCCTATTTCTGTGTAAGCGCTCAACACCAGGCATAAACTGCACTTCTTGTTTGTGCAAAAAACAACAACTTAGTTCTACGTCAAAATTTATTTTGCAACAGCGAAGTCTGAATGTTGACTCATAAAAACCAGGCCAATTAAATCGAATGCATATATCCAAAGTGGGTTTTCTTGTTTTTTAAAATCTGTAAATTGAAACTAAATTATATGCTTGCTGATCAACAATTTTCTAGACACAAACATAATTTCTGATTTTTTTCCCCCCTTCATTTTCTTAGCCAGCCTGCATTAACTTATAAACATAAGAAAGCTGTAAAGCACAGAACAGCACTTTGAAAACACGTATTTGCGCATGCGCTGTTAAATAAATTTTTGTTAACTATTTTTTGGAACACAAAATTCATTGAAAATTTGACGAATTATAGAAACATTGGGTTCTTTTAACGGCTGTGTTCTCGAATTCATATCCAATTACAATATCTGGATTAATTTCAAGAATTCGAACGTTTGAACAACTAAATTAAATTTTGCTTTTTAAGAAAAAGGAAATTTTGCGAAAGCTCGAAGTTGCGAAAAATCGTTGTTGGGTTGGAGCGATCCTGATTGTTAGATTGTCATTTGATCTCCCGAGTCCCGACTTGAACTTTAAATTGGGTGGCGTCTTTCAATCGGTCGGGGGCGAGGAACATCGAGAGTCAAGGTTAAAGTGTCAACGCTGCGTCTCGATTTTCAATTTCATTTAGTCGAGCCGCGAGAGATCGTAAAATATCCGGCCTCGTTTGTGATCCGGCCGACCTGCAGCGTGTCACGAATGGTGGGGCGACCCGGGTGAGACCAATGGCTCAACGCACCCCCGCTCACCAAATTCTCGACTAAAAATAGTAGTCTGGCGAGAGATTGCCAATAACTGTGTGTAGACGTGATTTTTTTTAATTGATGACGGCGGCCGATCAAATGTCATTAGAAATTTCAAGTTCGGCTCCGGAGATTCTTCTTCTGTATTTATGACACGGGTTTATGTTTCTTCTTTCGTCGTCTAGTGACTGTGGCCAACGTGCTGGCCTGCAAAACTTTGGATAACCTCGAGGAACGTCTGCCGATTGTCACCAAAAATCCTGACGAGGTACAATAAAAAAAATACATCTGGCAAAAATAGTTGGCTAACAAACACGCAAGAAAATTAATTAAATTTGGACATTCGTGATTCATTCAATTGTCAAACAAATAAAACATATTTGATAGATTGCTGCTCAAACCAGAAAACTGTATGAGGACGCCATCATTCTGCCCACCCTGCAGCGATACAACAACGCTAAGCAATACGGCTTGAACAAGGTGCCAAATAAATGTTAAAGAAACTCGAGTGTTTGTCTTTTAAAAAATGTGGCGATGCGATGGATTTTTATGTATTGCTGTTTAAATGAAATTTAAGGTGAACGCGCTTAAAGACTACGGCATTCAGAAGACCAACGTTCTGCTGGACACCAAATACGGTCACATGGTGGTGGAGAAACTGGACACCTTGCTGGTGGTGGCCGACAGCTACGTTGACAGCTACTTGCCCGAGATCAAGACCGACGAGGATCAACCAGGTAGCGTCAATGATCCCGCGAGAAACATCCAACCTTCACTCGTGAGAGAAAAACTCTCTTGTGTTTCTTCTAATTCTTTTGTTTGTTCTCAATTCAGACGAGCAGGAAATGACGGAAGACGCAGAGACCTTCACCAAGGCCACCTTCCTGTCGAGCAAGCTGCGCAAGCGTCTGCTGGTCCACGGCATGATCAAATTCCAGGCGTCCAAGAAGCGGATCACGGAGACCCTGTCCAACATGCACCTACTGGTCGACCTGCTGGAGGTCCTCAAGACCAACGGCGCCCTCACCGGCGAGGTGGCCAGCCAGCAACTGGTCCAGGCCCGGGAGAAGTTGCTGGAGCTTTGGGCCGCCTTCAACGCCGGCGATCCCAACCAGCCCGGCGACAAGACCCTGGAACAGAAGCTCTTGTACCTGAGTCGGACCCTGTCCACCCAGCTGTTTTCCGCCTATCAAAAGATGGCCGCCGCCACCGCCCTACTTCCGGCCAAACTTCGACCCGCCATGGCCCTCACCCAACACTACATCGTAGATCTTTACGCTCAACTCTCAAAGGTTAGTTTGACGGTTAGGTTGCTGAGCAGCCTCAACTAAGTTCTTTCCTCATCAGGTGTTTCTGCCACAAAAACATAAACTGAAACGAATTTGGGTATTTTCTCCTCACAGACGACATCATTGAGCGAAGTGTCGCTAGTGTTTCTTCAAGAAGCTCGTCAGGGGATCACAGCGCTGCAGACTGCAATGACCCAACTCTTCGAGGCCATCAACACGAGAGCCCTTACATGGCTGGTACGTTCCGAACCACTATTTCTAGTTGCTTCCGTAGACTGACGTCATCTCTCGCTCTCGCTGACCTCTCTTTCTATATTTTAAAATTTCATTTAAATAATCACGTTTCTTGGTGCTGTCTTGTGCTTCGTGCTTCTTGTGCCTGTCTCGTGTGGTTGTTCTATTAATTCTTCTGACTTTGCAGTCAGTCTTTCTCATAGAATTTAGGCCCCACTAGATTTTTATGTTGCACATAATTAAAATCGGGTCAGAAAACAAAATCTCAATGATCCTTCGAAGATAATGTAAGGTTCCTGTTGAGGTTATGAACGATGAACGAGCTGAAAACCCGAAAAAGCAGTTATCCATGGCGCGAATATTCCACAAATCCGCCATGACATCATCGTTTTGTCCAGGAGAGAACACACCGATAACGTAGGTTTCCATATTTGCTCACAAGATGGCGCTAACCAGTGGTCCCCGTGATAGTGGGATCGGCAAACCGGAGTCGACTGACGCCATCTAGTGAGCAACGAATGAGACTTAGGTTATCGGTGGTCGCTACCGAGCACAACGACGTGACTTTTCTTTTTGCTCGGGACCCTCTTTTGGTTGCATGCGATTCCCCCGCAAGGTCGGGGTTAGGGCCCAGACTGCTACTAACATCTTCCTCTCATCCCACGGCATGAAATCTCGCACTGACTAACATCCCCTCTTTGGAAGCCATTCACGAGTTCTGAGTTTTTCCGGTTCCGGTTTGTGCTCCGAATTAGGCGGCGGGCGAGTCCAAAGATGAGAGGAAGATGGCAGCGGCGGCGGCGTCCACCAACGGCTCGGTGTGCCACGACCCCCCGACCAACCGGAAGCAGCTCCCGAGCGACGACTCTCCTCCCCACCACCAGTTGGCCGAAAGCGATTCGCGGGACGAAGACGAGCAGGAGGAGCAGATTAGCTTTGAGATGAAGGAGAATAGTCGAAACTCCGCCTATTCCCAAAACAATAGCAACGCCAACTCGTCACCGAACTTCCACAAGTCCTACTAGCAAAAACCCAATCCTCGTCCTTAGACGACGAGACGCCTGCAATTACAATTTCCCCCCCCCCCCCCCCGTTCAACCCAAAGTTAATTGCACCGTCACTGTTTCTTTTTTAACACACGTGTGGGGGAAAACTCCACATTTTAAAAGAATTGTCAAATCGTGATGTCCTCAAACTGCGTGTGGCAACCGGAAGCGACCCCAGGTTAGATCCGGTTGACCCGTAGCGTGTAAATAACTAAATATACTGTTTGGGGCGCGTTCGCAACTTTAGATTTTTCTCTTCTATCGGGTTGAGCGCACTAAAGTGTTTGCCGAAGCTTATTATCTACGGTCCAAAGTTTCGAAGGCTGGAATCCTTCCATGTCCCTTTTTGCGCCTTATTTTTTATATTCTCATTATTATTATCTTTCAAGTACATAACGTGGATCAAAGATCAGACGTACTCCAATTTTTATTCTCTTCACATTGTCTGACAACTTCCTCGTTGCGTTGTTCGTGACTGTTCAGTTTCCCCGACTGCTGAAATGACAAATACATTTCCACTAATTAAGTATTAACCCTCCTCACTCAATTTTTGCACCAAACTATTTGATCCACGCGTTTATATTTATTCTCATCTTCCCCCCTCCACCATTCTGTACAAATTTACCAACGTGACTTAACATCTTAGTCTTCTTTTTTTCTTTTGGAGCTAGCCCAACATTTTGACAACCAAAAACAATAAATGTCTCGAATAAATCGTATTTTTGAAAATAAAATATAAATCTGAATTTATAAAAGAAATGAATAACAGAATCTCCTTAACTATTTCATTGTAACCCAACGTTATTTCCGTAACCTTCAGTGTTAGGAACGCGTCCGCGTTCCATTTTCTAGAAAAGAATGAAGTAACGCCCCCGTTCCATTTGATGAGGAACTTACCCAATCACTTGGATAAACATGTTTAAATTTGTTTATACTTGTCGTTGAAACTCCATAGTTCAGCCACATGATCACAATAGCCTGACGCGACTCTTAACCCTTTAACCGGCCATGACACGACTATAAGCGTTCACGTCAATCCGCATACCACCGGCAATGACGACATAACGCGTTTTCACTTTTCAAAAAAATCCTGGCAAAAATCTACCAATCACAGAGAAATGCAAAGCACATGATTGGATAGAGCGAAAAATGAATTGCCCGGTTAAAGGGTTAAAATGAGTATGTGACATTTTAAGATGTATATCTTATCTGATGTAGCCCTTATTTTTGATCTTATTATATCTTGAAACGATGACTTTGTATTAAACACAGCATGTACTATACAAGACGTGGTCGCCCCTTTGTTTTTCTTTTTTTCCCCCCCTACTGATAGGTCCCGGATCTGGAGATGAGGCAGATTAACATTTATGAGGAATCTGAGCAGGACGTCAACTACAAACAGAGGAGGCAACCCGTAACCGATATTCCTGACGATTCGTCTTCCTCTTCGGAGGAGGAGACGGTGGAGTTCGTTTTAAAACCGTCCTGGATGCAGTAGTCATTTTTTTTATTAGATATATATAGTTTAATCTCTTTTTTTTTATATAATGCAGAGCGCGCTTTTTATATAGGCTGGGATTGATGTAACCTAGGATTTGATGTCTGAGAAAAACTTTACAGAACCTCTAGGCTTAATGCGAGAGATTTGTGAAATTTCAGCTATACGACCGAATTATCACTGGTGAAGAGGACGAGTCATTTTTTGGGACCACACTGTACATTTAGGGCATATTTGAGAACTTAATGGGGGTGGGGGGGGGTTGTGTAACATAGTAGGCTGGGACAAAAGTGGTATTAAATCGCCTATTTATAAGTGATTCTGAAGACCGTGATTCAGAAGTTTGCTCTTTGTTGGAGAGGTCATTTTTATACTAGAATTAATTTAAAGTAAAAAAAAAAACTTCGTTTTGTGCAAATGCACCACTGTACTATCAGTTCAACTGCTGACAAATTGCGCAGCAAACTGTCAGACAGTTGTAATTGAGACCCATTTTTTATATAGCCAGTGATTTGATTTCATACAAGAAAAGTATGGAAGTCAAAAGAACGATTCGTCGTTTTAATTCAGTTTTTTTTTTCTTCTAAATCAGCCATACTTGTCAATTTCGTGTTGAATTGGTAAATTAATAGGAGATTCAAATTTTTATTTTAATTCGTCTACGAATAAGACAATCTGAAAAATAAATACAGCTTTTTTACCTTTACATAAACTTTTTTAGAGCAGCAAACATATGTATAGCACCAAATAAATGACAAAATAAAAATATTAAGTTATGGAAAATAAAGTGTGTTATTGCCGAAATTAAAATTTACGCAACCTTCAATGTAAAGTACAATTTTTGCAAGTTATTCTTTCTCATCCAATCATCAAGATACATGTGCACAATTGTATCCTATTGTTGAACTTTGAAAAAAAAATGTGCGTATAATTTTGAATATTCAAATAAGTTTCTATCCTAAATGAATTGAATCGCCAGATGATTTCGAAACTTTACCTTTACAAATATTTTTTCAGCGTTTGTTCTATAAAAATTTATAAGTTAGGCAAAATTATTATTTTGCTGTGCCAAACTAAAAAAAATCTTCCACAACACTGTGCCAAATAGGACTGGCTTTTTTCATTCGTTCCAAAGTCGTTGATTAATGGTAGCTTTCAACGAGCTCCCAACATCGCTTCCACATGTCTGGCCGACTCCTGGACGTTCGAAGTCCCGCGATCCAACCCAAACTCGGATCTAAATATAGAACAGTTTCTTTTTTGACCTTAGTTCCAAATTTAGACATTACGATCGCGTTGAAAATTGTGCCAAAAAAGCTGCGCTTCTTTTTGGTGGTGGCCGCCGCACTCCTTACATTGAAAAAACAATTTTTACGCCAGCCGCCGACAAAGATTGGGGCGGCTCGTCATGCGAACTGTTACTGCATCGATTCAAAGTCTCTCCCACAACACTCACATTGATGATATATAAAAAAAAAGAACTGCCGAAGCTTTCGATTCGTGTTCCGAAAACCTGACACTCGGTTCGATATAGAAGTAATCCGGTGAGGGAAGGTCATTTAAAGGTAAGCCATTATCAGTCCCAGACTAAGTCCTAGTGGTAATTCGATAAGGAGTCCAATATAGTGAACGCGCGACAGTTGAACAACAAATTGATCGTCGAACGTGAGTCCACATAAATAACCAGATTGGTCCGAGCGAAGTTCACACAAACACTTAAATGGGAATTCTGTTAAAAGTGATTCCGGATCTAAGTTGATTTATGATTCTTTGTTCGGACCTCCCACCACTCCCCTCCCCCTTTCCAATAATCGTAATATTCTGATTAATCATTTTCCTACTCGTACTTGTAAGTCTCCATGTCATGTTTACAAAAATAAATGTTTCTCATTCGATCGATTGAAAGGGGTCTGTGAGGTTGTTAACTGGAAGATATGTCTGATGAGACATGGGAGCAAGTTCGAAATTGAACCTCCCCCAATCAAGACGTCCTATTTCTTATTTTGAACTATTTCAGTTATTTTGAACCCCCCCAACGTTGATTGTTGACGTTTCTCGGCCACCACTTTATTTGGCACGCAATCGGCATTTTTTAAAAGACACTCTCAGAATTAGAAAAGAAGCAAAGCATATAAACAACCTCATTACGAATTGACGTCGAACCTATTTAATTACTTCGAACAAGTGCGTTTCATTTTTGACGACGTCTGGCAAAACTTGGCAGGTCAATCAAAGTCAAATGTTACGACCAATCGAGCGACACGAGAAACCTTCACAGTTTATAATTGTCCGAAATTGCTCTCGCATCGACCAAACAAAATTAGAATAGCATTAAGAGATTCAGATATAATCCTACCACAAAAATGACAAGCATCGCCTTAAAACATTTTGTTTATCGAAGAAATGACAAGTATAAAGAAATATTTAAGCATAAGTGAAGGAGCACGAATATTGAAAAGACGAAAATGTCACCCCAGGACAGAACCGTGGAAAATCGACGAAGGAAAAAGGGCGATGTCTTTTAAAGTACGTTTCACAAAATTCAGATTTCTTATTTTTATTTAAGGAGCCTCGCCAACTTGTAGTCGATTTTGCATAGCTCTGTCCCATGCTCGTTTATTGATGCTTCAACTCCTATTTCCCCAGAGTGTGTCGACAGTGGAATAAATACCCTTAACTAGTCTCAAGTCAAAGGCCCGTTAAAAAAATATTGTTAAGGGGGTTTACCAGTGATTTAACTCTTCAAAACCCCCAAAGGCCCATTAGGATAACCACATCAAACGCAACACGCCACATCAAAGGTCAAACGCAAGCAGACACGGGCATGACCCCTGACTCCGCTATACGCTGGTTATATGTCAAACACTATGCTGATAAAGTCATGCCCCACAGTGTTGATTGACAATTTATTTTTAATGCCCTCTTTTTCAGAGTCTCTCTCGCTGAACATTCGAAATGGAGGAATACGATTGGCAGACTTGTATGGGCAAATTGGTGCAGCGGGGAGCGTTTATATTAAAAAACGGCTGGCGAAGTGACGTCCAGTTTCTGGTCGGTCAGGACAGTGGTCAGCAAGCGTTCAAAGGTAAGCGGCGGCGGCGATCCAATCTATTATTCAAAACGACTAATGTGGACACACTCGTCATTTAGTGACCCCCCTCCCCACCTGTGTCTTTTCCATCGAAGCTCACAAAATAATTCTGGCAATGTCCAGTCCAGTATTCGAGGCCATGCTGTTCGGAGGAATGGCCGAGAACACCGAGCTGCCCATCCTCATTCCAGATATCCACCCGGAAGCCTTCAAGGCCCTCTTACAGTAAGTCACCTTCAGAAAACACCTTAAACTCTCTCGGGATACGCGTGTTATTCTGCTCATGAGAGATGAGACTAATTGTTTTTCCGTCAGATACATCTACACTGACGAGATCGTGCTGCAGGCGGTGGACAAGGCCGTCGAGCTGTGCTACGCGGGCAAGAAGTACATGTTGCCGCAGCTGGTGCGCCAGTGCACCCACTTCATCTGGAAGGATCTGTCGCCCAGCAACGCCTGCCGCGCCTACGAGTTCGCCAAGCTGTTCGACGTGCCCTTCCTCAAGGATAAGTGCGTGCAGGCCTTCCGCACGCACACCGAGGAGGTGCTGCGCAGCGCCGACTTTGCCGACGTCTCGGCCGACACCCTGCAGGTCATCCTGTCCCAGCAGGAGATGGTCATCAACTCCGAGAAGCTGGTGTTCGACGCCGTGCTGGCCTGGGCCCGCCAGGAGTGCGCCCGCCGCGAGCTGGACGTCGGACCGGCCAGCCTGCGCAAAGTGCTGGGCGAGCAGCTCTTCGCCGTCCGCTTCTTCGCCATGACGCCGGCCGAGTTCACCAGTGGCCCGGGCGTCTCCGGCCTGTTCACCGACGAGGAGATGCTGGCCATTCTCATGAACATCTCCATGCCGGGCATCAAGGCACTCCCGGACACCCTGGGACACGTCAAGATCAACCCGGCCAAACGGCTGCGCTGCCGGACTCGCTACTACTGCGCTCTCAGTTACCCGTCCAGCCCGGAAGTCCACATTCGGCTGGCCCAGTCTCCGGTCATCACGGAGTTGCGTCTGTTCGTGGACCGCGACATCTTCTTCCACGGCACAGTCTTCAACAGCCAGGTGTACAGTCCGCCCAGCGACGCCGAGACGACATTACCGGCCATCGGCAGCGACGAGAGTCCGGCCGCGCTAGTGACGCCGGCGCCTCCCGCCAACGGCTTGATCGTCCACCCCTACCACCACCCGAACCAAGGCGAGGGCGGTGCAGCCACCTACCAGGAGAACCTACTGCTTCAGCTATGCAGCGCCGATTGCGAGCCCCTGGTGGAGACCCGTTTCTCCAAACGGGTGGGTTGGGACGAGAAGGTGGAGGTGACGGTGGAGCAGCCCTACCTGATCCGCCGCCACACCGGCTACGTGCTGCGCGTCACCTTCGGCTCGGCCGGCTCCTACAAGCGCTACACGGAGCTGATGGGTCCATCCGAGACGGACGGCATCCACATCACCTGCTCCTACATGAACGGATTCCTGGTGGCCATGCACACCATCGTGTTCAGTCGGGCCGACATGCCGCGGGACGTGGCCATGCGCTCGGCCTCGGCCAGCCTGCTGCCCATTGTCACGTGACTTGGCGTGACCGCTGTTCGTGACTTCAATCTGTATCCGCAGTATAGGGCTGTGGGTTCAAACCCTAGCGTACATTTCTCCCCCCGCATATTTTTGTGTCTGTATGCTGCAATGGTAAGTGTTTTGACCAACCAAGGGTATTCAAGAACTAATACGCTTTGCATTGTAGGAAAACTTCTTCTGTGCCTTGCATTCGTTTTAATGGAAACACCTTTTGAGAAACAGAAAGTCTAATTGGCATGTCACCAAAAGAGGTCTTGAACCGGTGAATCAGTGAGAGAAGGGGATCTGGCAGGTGATGACCTCTGGTGGCGGGCAGGTGTGATTCTGTTGCCCCGTGTTACGCGGCAATCACACAATGCACCGATCAGAGTCAATCTCTATTAAGGATTTACAATCAGAGGATGCAAGGAACCAATTTGTAAATCCTTGGCATGAAGTTTTCCAGCTTCAAAATAATGAACAAATAATTTGTTTCGTAGTGAGGCCCTTTGTATTTAAAACCTTGACTAAAAAGAAAAAAATTCCAAACGAAGGGGTGAAAAATAAATGTCAACATTTTAGCGAAAACATCTTTTATTGTTCATAGCAATAAACTGTGGTCTTATATCTGCACATTTAGTGAAACTGTACCAAATATTGACAAAATATTCGTAATAAATCTATATTTTCTTGTGAAACCTTGTATTTTTTTTAATTTATAACAAAACCATTACCTAGACCAGATTGTGGGAGGCATCGCAAGTTTCAAAGGGGATGGTTACTTTATATCTTTAAAGTCGAAATGGACCAATTAGTTTTTTAAAAAATCAAACTACGGTTTCCGTATAATATAGTGCGCAGATTAACGTAACAAAAGCCTTCTTAATAAATTTTATGGCTGGGCTAGATTTGGATTAACTGTCCGATTATATTGACAGGCATCGTCCTGGTAGCGGCCATGGAAGCGTTGTCGCCGTACATTTGGCTCGAAATACTTTTTTCCGAGTGGCGTGTCGCATCGGTGAAGTTTTAAAATATATGTTTATGGGAAAATAAAAATCGCTTACTGTGTAAGCCGTAGTTATTTCTTCTCCTTCAGCTCTTTCACTTTTCGCGAAACAGTTTTGGCGACACCCGAATATTTCTGCTTGTCATCCCTGCGCAATAAGAACAACACATTAATTAATCGGCTTTAAAACTGGCTCATCGAATGGAAAAATTAGTCACATATTCATACCTGCTCATTTTTACTTTGTCCCTGCATCCTTTTCCGCCTTCCCAGTGTCCCTTGGCCAGGTTGGTCATACTCAAAGTGCAGCCAATGCAAGATTTGTTAGCAATAAACGGCTACAGGCAAAACAAAAAGATAGATAAGCCCATTTCCATCTCACTTCTCGTACGGGTAAAACGATAAAATTAAACAAATTCGAACTTCCTTCGCAAGACAAAATTGTAAATTTGAAAAACGTTTGGAATCTTATAAAACAGGATCTCATGTTTTTCTGTTCGGAGACTCTTTACCTCCCGATACCATATCCATCACCATATTTCGCTAGCGTCTCATTTTCAGATCTCGATTTTGAATATTTCACTATAAAATAACCGTTCACAATATCCTACTAATCTCCCATTCGCCTCAAAAACAAAATATGGCGTCTCCACATCAAACACATGACGTTGTCGATTTCACGTGACAAAAAAGCACACCAGATTACAGTTCCAACCATATACATTTCTATTTACCGAAATAATATTTTAAATTCAAAACCAAATTAAAATAAAATTATCAATTAATCAAATCGAAATAATGATAATTTAGCAAGAGTGGAAGCCGCCCACGAAATTAGAGTGTAAAAATGATTGGAAAAATCAAAGTTACCTGTTCCTTGGCACAATAGCCACAGATTACCCGGTTGGCCAACTTCATTTCGTGCTCCAACTCCCGTTCGTTGTGACACAAGTCACAGGGATATGCCTTACCGCAACAAGGAAATCTAAAAAAAATTAATAGTTAATATTAGAACTCCCTGCCGAAATTTGTTCGTCGCGCTTAAACATTCTTGAATAATTTAAGTGAACGTCTGAACTCGATATTGAATCGTTGTTTGTTTTCCCGAAATGGAACTGCAAATATCTCGTGACGTCATATTCAGTTTTCTACCAAGGTAATCCAGAATGTTCACTCAGCTACTTTTTACTTTCAACAATGAATGGTATTATATTAACGGCTAAAATGAATACCGACTCACCTAAACCAGCGATAACTCTTTTTGTAGTGCTTACACGTGCCGTAATCTGGCAAAGGCTTTCCATCCTGAATGGCCGAATTCTTCACCTTCTTGACAGCCATGGAGGACTTTATTTGATCGACGGCACCTTTGACTTCAGAGAATAAAATAAAAACGAAATGAATGGAAATAATTGGACGCAAGAAGGAAAGCAGTTTGCAATCTAGCACAATCTACGAGGAATAAATAGAACTCAAAATAAAATATGATTTTTGGCTTCGCTATCAAGTACCTCGTGTGTTATTCGGCTGCAGGATCTGAAATTTGGGTGAATCGACGTAAATCTCCATCTTGGTGTTACACGCGTGGCACCAGGTGAGCCATGCCACTCCGAAATTAATTCCCTGAAACGAACAAGTGGACAAGTGTTAATGTATAACTGTAGATATCGTACACCTACGCGTTGTTTTCTCTATGAGTCACCCACCCTCGATTTCAACACCATATGTCAATTTATAATCGTCGCTTTCACACTTCATATTATGCCGGCATTTCACACGAAGTTTCACCAATTATAACTAAATGAAACTATAAACATAGTTGTGGGCAAGGAGAAAACCTATAGAGCCAATGTCATGAATTTAAAAAACATGTTCTTGTAACTAAACACAATGGCACACTCACGTCGGTGCTGAATTGCTTGAGACACTCCAGGCACTGCACGGCGAAGATGCACTCGACCAGATCGATATCGACGGCGAAGCACGCGTCCAGATCCAGGTAGCCCAGGGTAGCGTCGAACGCGTGCACCAAGCTGGGCCGGAACGTGCAGAATAGGCTGGCTGAACACTGGTTACACTTGACCAGGTTACGTCGGCGCGGCGCCGTGCGCACCACGCTCCGCCACTTGCAGCGCGTGCACTGGACAACGACGCTCAGCTTCTGGCAGGTGACGGCGGCCACGTTCTCACCCAGACGCAGGTTGCATAGCTTGACGGCAGTGCCCTTTCTGGCCGACTGCAGGTTGCTCAGCGGGACGACGGTGCCGGACGGTTTGGTCGTCGACTCCTGAGCGTCCCTGTCCTCCTGGGTCGGCTGTCTGACTGGCTTCCCTTCCGTCGACTGCTCGATTGCTTCCCCCTCGGCCGACTGTTCGGCTGACTCTTCCTGCGGCTGGTCCTGGTCCACGTCATTCGCCGGACCCACTTTAGGTTTTTTCTCCAGTAGTCTTTGGAAAGGCACGAACTGTAAACCAGCGGCCCGGGCATCCAAATCGCATTTAATCTACAGATTGAAACAAAACATAAAGAAACACGCCAGAATGAATCTCTAAACTTGAAAAATGACACACACGAAATGCACAACACAGCAATTCTTCCATCTTAAGGAATTTGTTACGGTTTCCTCCCTAGACCATCTGCTCACCAGTCTCAGTGATCTGGTAAACTGTGCTTCCATGTTCCGGTCGAACCATCTCAAAAACGGTCGAAACAGTAGTGCCACGATGCCTTTTTCTGCGTTTAGTCTGTGCTGTTCTTGGAACCACTCGCGCACTGTATCGGTCAGATGTCTGAAATGCAATTAATCTCACCTTTAATAACGCCAACAACATAAAAACATATTGACAAATCAACCAAAAATATACATTGACCTTGTTCAGGCTTGGTCAATTAATTTGAAATGTCTTATCGAATATTACATTAAGGGCTAAACACTGCATTTTAAAAAAAATGATGTTTTATTAAATAACCACAATTCTAATGAATTTCATTTCAATAAGGATATAAAGTAAACTTACTCTGCGAATTTCGGTGGGAACAATGGGTTGTCCTTCTCTCTTATTTCAGTTTCTGGTGGCTGTGTAAATATCGATGCAAATATAGTTAGAACCGCAAATATAAAACTAAAATTTAATTCATTTTCGCCGCGTTAATTTAAAATTTCATCTCGTCACTGTCACGAAAGAATAGGTTATTCAAAAACGGCAGTGTCAGACATAAATTAAAATTACGACTCGTCGTAGCCCGGTTGGTTTAGCGACTGACTGTGGCTCGGCTGTCCCGGGTTCGATTCCCGGCACGGGCTCTCGAAAAATTTCGATCCCGTTGTACTGGTCGTGCCCCTCTCACAGTGTCTAAGCACAATGAGGGGTACGTAACAAACCGACTACATGTTGGAATAAATGCATGGGGAAACAAAAGAGCAATTCAGTTATCATAAACATTTTTTAGTGATAATTGCATTAAACCCTAATGAGTTATTTTTCATGTCCCGAATACAAACTCACCACATTAGGATACGTGGCACCGAAACGTATCATCAATTTAACGCTTTTAATATCGAAAGGCCAGTCAGGGTCGGAAGACGACAAATTTACGACAAAACCGTCGTCGCCCAATTCCAACAAATCTTCTGCGTTGATTCTCTTTTTCAGCATGGTGATTTCTGTTTCCCTGGAGAAAAAGGAAGATCGAAGGTGTTAACAACTTTGAAGGTCCAACAAGCGCCGACAAGATAACCACAAACCCAAGACTGTGATTGGATTTACCGTGGCCGGCAATTACTACCGCCACCACTCCAAACAACAAGTTAAACCGCTCCAATTTTCACCCACTTACCGTAACTCTGTTTTATTACTGTAGTAGTCGCCGTTCAACAGACCGATGGAGACCGGACGACCCTCCTCTTCCGGCGCACCGTCCCCAGTCTCCTCTTCCTCCTCGCTCCCTTCGACGGCCGACGTCTTGAAGTTGACGTCCGCGCCACTGACCTCCTCGCTCTTCTCTTCCTGGTTCAAGGGCACTTTGTATGAACAGATGTCGATCGGCAGGTACTCGACCACCTCGTTGTCGTCGTCAGAGACGTCGCTGGATTCGGAAACTGAGTGGACATTATCCGGCTGTCGACGGTTCAGGTCGTTCTGTGGCGCGACGCTGCTCCGTTCTGGCACCAGGTGGGCATAGTGGCACCGAGTTCCCATCCGGCAGTAACCGCGACTAAAGTATTGGCACACCTTAGTCGCCGAAGTCGTCTGCGGGATAAGGTCCGGAGGGTGGGCGTACTCGCAGTGGTCTCCCCTCTTACAGAAGCCCTTGGCGAAGTAGCGGCAAACCTGGTTTTGAGTGGAACCGGACCGATAACTGACCTCGACCGACTCGGGTCGATACCGTGGGCGGCCATCGTATCGGGGAGGATCCACGGGCACGGGCTGGACCCAGCGTTTCGTCTGCTGCTCGACGGTTGGAGCGTAATTGGCGCGGATGCCATCAGGACGACCCCACTCAGGGACCGGACGACGTGGGTCGGTGGTGGTAGTAGTGGGCGGCGGATTGTCGCGTGACCTCCAGGAGCCGGCTTCCGGGATCCGCTGACCACCGTTCGCGAGGTGCTGTTCGCGAGGTTAAATAATGAATTTAAAAATATTTAAAATGCAATATCAATAAGACACACACATATTCATGAACTACTACTTGAGCAGTGAGCGACTGGCGACACATCTTCACCAAACCAGAAACCATTAGACAAACAGCAGCTAATTGTCCAGTACTCTCGTAATCACTCCGCAGCCACAACTAAAACCGTAACAACCAAACCTCCAAGTCTCTTGTAAAAAAAAAAATCTCAAATCTAGATTAAGACGATCTGTATCCACACCACCAAATTGATTCAATTTTAGCCGCATTCAACTTCCAAGACGTAATAAGCTTGGTTTAGAAAACAGTAAAACTGCTCGTGCTACGACGACAGTGGATTAAACGCGGGTTTCCCCCGATTTTGTCTATCCCAGATTTGACTCCCAAAGAGGACTCTCGCTTTATTCTTGATGGGAGTAGCGATGACGACGTGCTCCCGAACAAGTGCGTAAGCATCGTGTTGTTGCGGTGCAAGTTAGTCCGGATTATCGTTACACTTGATAATAAAAAAAAGTAATAATTAGATCTATTTTGAAATGCGAAGTCCTGCCCCGGAGCGAAACGATTGGCGATGCGACTTTGCTATGACTTACTGCACATAAACAGTCTGGAGGGCAATTAATTGTGCAACGTTGAGCAAATAAAGAAACAAAGAAAAAAATCATGTCTCACACGCAACAAGGAGATTTAGAAGTTTGATATCAGTGATCCATTTGTGAGAGCAAAATACCTGAAGGCGGTTATAAATGAGTAAGGACAGTTTGTGAAATTCGGCAAACTTCCAATTAGTAATTTTATAATTGGCGCAACATGGTTTCAGAATAATTATGTGCTCCAAAATCACTGTTCAGATTTTCCTTTTTCCAAACCCGATAAAATTGGATATTTTTTATACCTGGAATCGATTAAAAGAACTTCAGTCACATTTAACACCAATACTCATTATTTTCATCGCTACGTCGAACTAGTACAGCAAGTATTGATCAATAAATATTTATCACGTTGATTAATATTTTGACAGAGTATGAACTTGAAAACCAGAGATGGTGGATGCATGAATGAATAAGACGAACACGAGTGGCGCACTCGCTTTGTTATAATATTTTACTATTATTGTAATTTGAACTGATAATTGCGAGTTGCAATGCCCCAAACGTGAATGACACTTCGAATCAATCCTACGCGAGAGATACAATAGATGGAAACCCCCGTCGCTGTGTGGTTGTTGGTAAACGGCCCCGGTCATTACCTGGAGTTGGGGTCTGCGGGCGCTGGCCACCCGTTCGCCGTACTGGTGCACCGGAAATTGCCTCGGATCCGGATAGTGATGCGCCGGATTATTTTCTAGGTGGTGGACATCGAACTCGTGGATAAATCTGCACCGTTCGCCGTAACGGCAATGGCCGCGGCTGGAGTTGAAATATTTACATGTAACCGATGGCGACGGCACCGTGATTGCACCAGACTGGTAACCTGGCGATGGCCCAGAGAACATAACAGCTGTTAAGAATAGCTGACCGGGTTGGCGAGCCGACGATTTTGTGTATCTACCTGGGACAATCAACCTGCCGATTATATAAGACGAGATTGAATTTCAGGCGATGGCGCAATCTGGACTAAAATAACACAAATATTCTGCCCCTTGTCAACGAATGGCGCAACCGCGAGCGGGAAGAACTTTAGCTCGACAAAATGATAGGGGTCCAACAGAAAAGTATTGCGTGAGTTCATGCCAATGAGATTTGCTTCTAGTCATTTGGTTGGTAGTAGCGACTTTCAGAGATTTGTGTGTAAAGTCTGGCCCCTTATTGATTTCAACTCGGTGGCGTAATAACCGGAAACGCGACATGTCAACCGGAAACACGCCATCTTTTTTCTCAACTGTAGTCCACCTCACTACTGGCGTCATGGTGCTTTGACACTAGATTTTTAGATTTAGATACAATTATAGACAAGGGAGAAGTAATGCCAAGCCAGGCGTCACACTGAGCAAGGAACAGGTTGAGGTCAGATTAGACCGTGCTCTTTAGAGGAGCCTGAGCGTTTCGCTTTCGAAATTGCGAAACAGTCACCAAATCAGCCAATCACAGGTCGCCAAAAAATTAGTCGGGAAACCATACCCTGGTTGCAGAGCGCGCGCATTCAATTACACAGGTTTAAACTTGTAAATATTCTTTATTAAGATTCATGATTCAGTTTCAGTAAGCCTCCACAAAAAATATCAAAAATATCTTATTTGGCAACCGACACGTATGCATATTAGATATATTTGTAACAAAACTGACAAAAGACCTCTAGGAGACCACCATCTCATTTCAAATTGCAGTCAGTGGACTGCTGTGATCCCTTTTCGCCCGTTAAGGACTGAATTTAAAGCTAATAACTATATACATCAATTAAAAATCACCGGGTTCATAATTTTGATTTGGCAGTTTGACAACTCCCGCAAAGATTGGGTCAAGCTTGATTAACAAGATTGGCTAGTTTTAACAAATTCGCGTAATTATTTCAAATTTCGGCACACCCCCACACCCCCTTAAACAAAATCATGATTAATAGAATAAATGAGGAAACTTGTCTACGAATCTTTTCCAAAACTTTTGCAGAGGAGAAACTGCCATTGAGACAAACTAGTAAACGCTACGCTGTAGAAAAATATTGTCATCTTTCGGTTATGCATTAAGCAGATTTCTTCTTTTTGATTATTGCCATTAAATCGTCCACATCATCCGGCGATCCGAGAAAAATAGGAGATCTTTGGTGAATGGATTCTGGCTGGACGTCCAGAATGGAGATTTCGCCGTTGGTGGCGCGACCGCCGGCATGTTCCAAAATGTATGCCATCGGGTTGCACTCGTACAGGAGACGCAACTACACATTCAATAGAGGAATTAATCAAAATAATTAAATCTAGCTTTAAAGAGATTGGGAAACTATAAATAAAAAAAATTACTTTCATGTAGCACAACCTCGAAATTTCAAAACTGTACTTTGTATTAATGAGGAAGATTTTTGTTAAAACGTCTATGATTTTAATAGAGAAACATGAACTTCGGGACAGACCGAACGACGGTCGGTCATCGTTCGGTTTGTCCCGAAGTTTATGTTTCTGTACTTTGTATGTTTAAAAAAAAATCAAATATGGGCAATCAAACTGGAATTAATGAAAGATTTGTTAGGACGTCTGGATTATATTAACCGGAAATTGTAAATTCGGGACAGCACCGCATGAAGAATACTAACAAGAGTGGAGAACTCGCTTTTTATAGTATTTTACTATTATTTAATTAATCAGGCTAGCACGTTGCGGTCCTTGCAATTTTTGCATATTTACTGGCTAGCTAATTTTCCCCTGAAATACCCTTTTTATGCGAGCCAGCCCACTCACCTTCCCTTTGGGCGCCTCTTGGGTGGCCGGGTACATGAAAATGCCACCATAGACCAATGTGCGATGAACGTCTGCCACCATGGAACCAACGTAACGAGCTCCGTACGGCTTGGTGCCCTAAATTAAATGAAAACAAATCATGAAGTTCAGAGCGCACTGTAGGTGGAGTGGTGGTGGGGGATCTCCTTTTACGTCGACGTTTCAGTGGAGTTTGAGAATGCAAATTTGTAGGACGGCCAAAAATCATGTCAGACAAAGCAATGAAAGAACGCCCAACAAGAGTGGCAGGAGTAATTAATTAGAAATGAAAGATTGTGATATTGAAGACAACTACAAAGCACAATGAGATCCCAGAAACTTTGTTGCCAAAATGTTAGGCAAAATGGTATTTATCGTAAATTCTAATTGAAAATATGAGACGCGACGTACGTCCAATCCTTTCTTCTTATTTACATATTCGACGACAGCTTCGTCCCAGTATTTGGCGTAACCTTCATTCAAGCTGTAGATATTGCCGCGATTCTTGACTGTGATGTTGGGCGAAGTCAAAATGAACTCTCCAATGGACTGAAGTAGAAATGCAAAAGAACACCACAAATTAAAACTTAAGGCGAGACATGGTCGTCATCTGTCCAGATCAACCCTGGGTACATTTTCTGGACTGACTCAAATTACGAAATTTACCTATCCGAGTCTCACCACATGAAGCATTCACAAACTTACCGGATCCAGCATGAAACCATTGACCGGTCCGCCAATGGACAAGACGATCATGGTGGCGCTGCCGTACAGGGCATAGCCGGCGGCCACGATGTTGCGGCCCGGTTGCAGAGCATCGTTCACGCTCGGTGGTCCAGCGGAAGTCTGAAAGAGAATATTAACTCATTCTACAATCGCGCAACGAGACAAAACGATACAGCCGTCGCAGAATTAAATTTTTTAATTCTTTTGAAGTAAATAAAATAGTAAAATACCTTTCGATAAATACAAAAGATCGATCCGATCGAAACTAGACAATCGATATTTGAAGAGCCGTCCAACGGGTCGAAGCAAACTATGTATTTTCCGTGCTTGTCCGTCTCCACCTCAATGACTTTTTCATTTTCTTCAGACACCTGAAGGATAAACAAATGACTTAATTTCAGGCCATAGCCGTGTAAACGGAAATGACAATTTGTGAAGCGAGTGAACCGGGAATTACCATAAGACAGGTTGTGAAGGACGAGCGGAGGCAGTTAATGAACACCTCGTTGGACAGGACGTCCAATTTCTTCACTTCTTCCCCTTGCACATTCACATCGCCAGATATTCCGTGCCTAAAAATATAGAATGAGGAAAATATGAAAATGGCAAATTTGTGACCATTTTTATACAAATCATGTCCAGTTTCAGGCATGTAAGCACGCGAACCGCAGAGCACCAAACACAATAACATTTAGATAAACTTTTTAGATTTAGATTTAGATATAATTATCGCCGCGCCGTGGCATTATGGCGATTTCCGGAAGTTGTATTTTAGTGA